>UCOH01006134.1:0-43344 GCA_900474275.1 Synergus japonicus
ATGCAATACAATAAATTAACGATCTTCAAAGACGTATAGAAAGTGATATAAAATAATTATTATATGTTATAATACAGTCGCGGCCGCGCAGCCAAAGAAAATTTGTGAATTCAAAATGATCTCAAAATCCACAACATTGAATATAAATTTGTGAATTTACAATTTATTTTCAATGTTGTGAATTTTGAGATCATCTTCAATTTTCTTCTTTCGATATTCTGTAGGGTTGAAAAGGATGTAATCTACGGATATGGCGTTAAGCCATCTATCTATATCTTTCTCTCTTCTCTATGTTTCGTCCCAGGACTCATCAGTAAGGCAGTGGTAAGTGGTAACGGACCTTGCCTTAGACTTAGTAGTGAAGGAGATTTTTTCAGATGCCGGGAATCGGACCCGGGTCGTCTAGCTTCGCAGCGTCGAACATTGACGCTGAGCCAAGCTGTGAGACGATGGTAAATGGAAGGGAGAACATAACCATTCTGCCGTGTCTCAATAAAAAAAGGTACATACTTTTGAAAATTTTATTAAGGTCTTCATGCTGAAAGTACTTGCCTGGATATTAAGTTTTTACTCTTTATAGGAACGAGCTGAAACGCTTAAACTACATTTGTTTTTTGTTTTAAAAAGTAATAGTTGTTAGATTGTTTTCAAAATTAATTACTATTGATGTTTATTCTAAAAAATTTATTTAAGATTTAAGATTTCTCGCGTTACCCGCCATTTTCGGTGTACACCAGGGTTGCACACGTAATATACCTTGGTAAATTACATGAGGTTTTTGACGTAATTGACGTACGTAATTTACGTCCCTAGTTTTTTTTACATGTAATTTACGTTTTCAAGATGGCGACTGCGCTTACATATTTAGAAAGTAAACATAACCTAATTCTTGAATAATTGAGATTATGTTATGCTCTTTTCCCCCCACCCTCCTTTTAAATCTGCCATTTTATACATTACATTTTTACGTATAATACGTAACATACGTATTATACATATAAAAGTCCGAGTTACGCATAACCGTGCAACCCTGCTGTATACGACAAAAGTGACCGCATGCGTTGCGCTCTGGGATCTGATTGGTTTGTATTGGCGCGCAGTTTAAAATGGTAAAAAATATTCTTTTATGTGCAATACGCATGCGCAGTTGATGTGACGCATGCGCAATTGATATGACATTTGAGAAAAGGAATTTGGTTGTTATTGCGAAAGCCTCTGGCACGGATTAGGTTGTTATTGTGAAGTTCGAGTGTATGTAAGAAATGAATTGAGATTAAAATTTTCAGATTATCGAATAGCAAAATCTTTGCGAATAGTTACTCTGAAGATAAATTTAAAAATTGATTTTCACATTATATAATTATTTAAAAATTATATTTTGATCTTTAATATTTAAATTTTTCCATAAACAAACATTTCTACAATCAGTTTATAATCTGTGGTTGACCTTGATAGACGATTTTTGGGTGCGTTCAGAAATTACTATAAAAAAAAGTATGTATGTATATGTATATGTATCAGTTGGGTCTGAAGTCGATGGTTAGAAAAACACCAAAAACACTTTGAAATGTCTTAAATTCTGGAGTTTGTGTCAAGGGCAGTATTTATTATCCTTATTAGTAAAAATAATTAATTTTGTGGCTGTGAATAAAGTGTTCTAAAAAAATATATTTCAACCTGCAAGGAAATAGTCTCAAAATTGCAGGTCGGTCTCAAAAGATACAAAATTGTATTTCATACATTGCGATATATTTATAATATAAATTATAAAATGTACACGTTTTATATCTCAAACAATTAAAATTTGAATTCAATAATAATGTTAACTAAATAACAAGTCGACAATTGAAAATAATTAAGTGTAACAATATAATTTAATATAAAAATTAACAGATTGCATAATAAAATGCAATTTGGAAATGAAATTTGCAATTCCATACGTATTTTTGTTTTCCTGATATTATTCAACATTCAATATTAATTTAAAATTGAAAGATTTAAAATTAGAAAATTTCAATATATTTTTATAAAAACATATCTGAAAACTGAAGTGATATCTTTTTTTTAGAAAATGGCTGGAAATCGACTATTACAACAAAGATTACTTTTAAATACCTTCCGATGTTTTCACCGGAACACAATATTTCGTGATAGCAAATCCCCTGGAATACCAAGCACTACTTCTAAAATTGTGGAAAAGAAAGGAGAAGGAGAACAAGCTAATTTTCCTGAATTAAAAGGGGTCGACCAGTCTCCACTTGGTTTGTTATAAATATATATAAATAAATATAATATATAATATATATAAATTTCTGCAAAATTTATAACTATTGCTTTTGATATTAAAATCATGAATAAATTTTCATTTAATCAGGTCCTGTAATGTATACACCCAAAACTTTTGATAAATGGTTACTTGTATGGTTCAAACAATATAAATCCATTGACGAAGTACCAAATCAAATACGGTAAGTGTCTTTCTTGTTTTTTTTTATTATTAAATACACTTACAAAAAAGTATATCCAATAAACTTTTATTTTTTCAGACAAGAAAAAATGGCAAAAATTCACTCCAAAACTCGAATTAGAGTTGCAAATTTTTTAATGCTTTTCTCTCTCGCCCTTTGTACATTGACCGTCTTCAGTGGCAAAAAAGAAGCTGCTTCTGGTGAATCTATACAACAAAGAATTCTGGATAGAAATCAACAGCTCAGAAGAGAGTATTTAGCAGGAACAGAAAAGGAAAAGAGCACTTAAATGTTGTATAGCAAATTAAACTTTGAGCTTAGCTCTATAGATCGTAATTCCACTTTGTAATTATTTTTTTCAAATGCAAATATTAAGAATGAATATTTTTCGCTTTCTATCACTTCAGTGTAACTTTCTGGAAATCGCATTGAACCTGTGAATACATTAAACTATTTCTATAAATACTTTCTAATTTCTTTCTTTCTATAAAAATATTTTTAAGTACATTTGGTTCATGTACTGGATAATTACAAAATAACAGAAAAACAGAGTACTATAAAAGAAAACCTTTATTTCAAATTATTCTTTAATATGAGTTAAAATATGAGTCTTTAATAAATTAACCAACATTTTTTATTATAAATGACTGCATTAGCCAAAACGATCATTTAATTTCACAAGGCTGTTCTCTGACTACTCATACTTAGAGGAATCGCTTGAAGCTCAGTCCTCATGCAGAGAAATTCGCCACACACGCACATTATAATTAGACAAACGATATTCAAACACCACCAGCTAAAAGTTGTCGGAAAAGTTCCGTTGTAGACCCAACAACAAATGAGATGAATTAAATGCGCAGTACAGGCAAAATCCATACACTGTTTCGTTCTCTTCACTATTCTCCAAAGAGCCACTGCTCCGATCAGAGCATTTATTATAAAAATAGAGATCACAAGGTGCCCACCGAAATCACGAACATGAATTTCTTTATACTGGAAAGCATAATCCAACGATCTAGTCGATCCTAGGAAAGTTGCCGTCATCCAAATCCAGATACCAAGGGAAAAATACATCACGGTTTGCACAGCAATTATTTGGCATATTATCAGGATAGGGTCCCATGTCGTTTTGCGAAACTGTCCTGAGATTCCGTTCATCTTGATAATTTATTGGAGGATTCGAGCATTTCATGTGGGAAGATTATATTATAATTTATTTCGTATTTATCGATGTGTTTCTTTTCTCTTCTGTAACAAAAACATTGGAATATTTGTTACTTTAAATTGAATAAGAAATTTTACTTACAAAATTACCTACAGATTTTGCGTTATACAAAACTACTTTGCAAAAAGTTTGTTTACTATTCACAAAACTAAATTCCTAGTAATAATGAAATCAAATGAAATGAAAATTAATTGAATACAAATTAATCTCGTCTTTTCGCTAAATTTAAACGATAGAAGTGTATTGCGTTATTAATAAAGGATTAAAAGTTTACCTGAGACAAAACCATATTTAGACACTGTCATATGGTTTTAAAATACATAACTAAGAATTTGAGTGGCACTGAAAATAAAAATAGAATATTGGCCTTTGTTGTAATTTAAGTAAGTGTCAAAGCGTCAATATTTAAAAATGAAGAAAACACGAGCTTTTGAAAATATTCCTTGCAATCAAGGAAATTTAAAATAAACTCACCTCAGATTCATTTCAATGTGACTAAAGGACAAACACTTACAATCAGGGAGGAAGACACATATTACAAAAAAGATACATGTTTTATTTGCATTTACGAGAATTTATTGCTCGAAATTGCTTGAAACTCATAATTTGCAGGTTAGATTTTAGTGATGTCATACACTCACACTTTTGTTTATTACCCACACATGCATATAACATATGCTGATATTTACTCAGATTCTTGTAAAACTTATCTGTGATTGGCTAATTCTAGTTACTTTTGATTTTCTATTGGTGAGTACAAAATATACATACAAATGTACATTTATGCATATGCATATGTATGAACGTGTATAGTATGTACATGTATATGTATATTAATGTAACGTATATGTATACATGCCAGCACAGCATGTGACAGTAGCCTGACAGATCAGCTGATCAAAGAATCAAAGAAGATTGAATGGCCGATGAAAACATGGTCGAGTTTTCGGTTCAACCACAAGAAAACAAAGAAAATGAGCAAAATGAAGCGGAGCTTGAAAACGAAGACGAACAAGTCAGCGAGGAAGGTAAGAAATTAATTAGGAAATCTTAAGGGCGTTAAACCTAAATGTTAAGCTCAAAATGCAATTCTCCATTTTACTCAACGAAAATTATAGGCAAATATTTTTCCGCTCTGTAGTACTAATCTTTTTTCAAATATAAGACTGCGTACAGAGCGAAAAAAAATTTAATTTCGATACTTTTTGTATAAAATGAAGAATTCAAAATCTAACATTAAAATTGAATATTTTCATTTTATTTAAAAAATATGTGGATTCTATATTTTCTCGCTCTGTATGCATAATTTTAGTTGAAAATAGATTAATTCTACAGAGGAAAAAATTCCAAATTTCATATTTGTTGAGTAAATGAAGAAATCGAATTTTTAGATTAGAACTTGGCTCCAACACCCTTAATATGCTTTAGAAATGTCACGTTTGGAACGACTTTTTTTACCTCAAAATATTAAAAGTTTTAAACTAAAGGAAAAGTTGCAGGGAAATTAGAAAATTTAATTTTGAGGTCACCCTCTGAACATTTTAACATTTCCTAGCTATTATGATCCGTGCGCGGATTTCTTGTTTTTTTACACCTTTTGGTAATATATAAAATAATTGAGAATTTTTAATTGTTGAAACATAAAAACTTGTAATTTTTTTATCTAATTTCAGAAATCTACATAATTTTCATAAAATTCCTTAAAATATCTTTAATAATATTAATCCTTCAAAATCTAGTGAAATTCCTTTCAATTTCGTTAAATCACTTGATATTCCTTGATAATAATTTCTTAAAATAATAAAATATCCCCTAAAATATCGTAAATCCCATAAAATCTTAAGAAACCTCTTGAAATTCCTGAAAATCCAATGAAATCTCGTAAATCCCGTAAGTCGTTAAAATAACTTAATATCCTATAAAATATTAAATCTCTGAAGATTACTTAAAATTTCATGCAATCTCCTTTTAATAATAAATAATAAAGTTGAATTTAATTGGATTGATCTTATTTTCTCAATTTTTAATATTATTCTAAATTGAAATTCTTATAATTTTCAGAGTTTCAAGCTTTAAACCAGAAACTTGACCAACTGAATTCAGCTTTGGACAATCTGGAAAAGAAGAATGACAACATCCACGCCGAGTTAATTGATTTACTAAAGTCAAATAGAGAAGTCCGTAAGCAGATTCAAGAATCAAGCCAACAGTAAATAGAATTATGTTTATTTTTACATTATTTCAGTGGAAATTTCTCCTGTAGATAGAACAAAATCGATGAAATGTAGATAAAAAGAAATCTGTTATACTTTACTCGACAGTATATATAAATAATTGTATGTAATTGGCTAAACAAATTCGTCTCGATCTCAATTATCAATTCTCTTAAACAGGGATCATTTTTGGGCAACTATGAAATAATTGCACTTACTTAATTAGGCAAGTATCAAATAAGTTTCCACAGAAAACTTGATTAAGCTAGATTCCGAAATATAATAACAGTAACAACTTTGAGATCGATTCTATAAATCATTTAACAATAAGTTATGTTATTGTAAAGGCTTCTAATGTTCTTCTGAACTTGCAGATACTTAACGTTAAGATTCGAAACAATTTCTTTTACTTGGAACTTACAAATAGGCTACAAAAAAAGTAAAACTAATCTTAATGCAAATTTATTGGATATTTATTCGGATCTGCAGTAAAGAGTAAAAGATCTTTAAGAATTTCTGAATCAATGTCTTCGATTAAAAAAACATTTGATTCACTTTCATTTATTATAGTTCGACCTCTTAATTCTCCAGCTAATTCAATGTCGACACTACAAGGAATTATATTCCTCACCATATCTGGTTTCAATATCACACCAGCTAACATTGCATCACAAGGTGTGTAATTTAATGACAGGGTTTTCGCAACAGAATATTTTTTAGCTTCAATAGCGTTCAAAAGTTTTACACAAGGCGTGTCTATTAGGCCGAACACATTTTGTCTCCATTCCTGCAAAACAGTATTCCAATTTAATTTAATTATAATTAGGTATACCAACATTCTAGAAATGGTATTGAAAATGTTCATACAAGTGCCAAGCTTGATTTCAAACATGTGTCCTTAGGCAAAAGCCATACTTTCTTGTTATTTCGATTTAAAAAAAATATGTGAACACTTTCTGGGTCCGCATTAAAATTGAAATCTGGAACAGGATGGTCTTTTGCTGTAAGAAAAAAAATAAAGTTACATAGTTACGTAAAAGGATTTTTGTTATCTAATTACCTTAAGAAAAATTGTAATTTTCCAAAATTATTTACCATTTAATATTCCACCCATTATGTAAAATTTTTTTACATCAGTTACAAATTTTGAACTGAGTTTGATTGCTAAGGCTAAATGTGTTAAGGGCCCTATGCAAACAATTGAAACGATTCCTAAAAAATATATTAAATAATTATGATAAAAGATACAGGAAATTATTTTAAATTACTTTTTATTATATCTAGAAAAAATTTAAGTCAAAAATTATTTATTACCAGGATTTTCAGAAACTATTCTTTGAATTGCAGAGACCGCATGTTCTTTTTCCAATTTGTCTATATTTGGTTTGTCCTTAAAAATATCTCCAAACCCATCAGATCCATGAGACTTTATTCTAGCATCATTTTCTTTCTTAATAAACGGAGAATGTGCTCCTTTAAAAACAGGAATCTATTTCAAGAAAAAAGTACTTCTTGTTATATAATTATCTATTATATAAAGTAATGTGAAAGTTGAAGTTATTTAAATTCAGTATATTAACTTACGTTTACTGAACATACGTCAAGTGTTCTAAATACGTTAATAACAACGTTATCTACAAAAGTATTGCCTGTCACACAAGTTATAGCCATTATCTCAATTCTTTTTGATTTATGAGCCTCGATGAATAATATCAAAGCCAAAGCATCGTCAGTACCAGCGTCGCAATCGACAATAATTTTCTCTCGTTCCATTTTTAAATAAAAAATTCTGTTATTTAATAAGTTTCGAAAAAATTCTTGTTTGGTTTTGGCCTTTACGTCTTCCCCTCTTTACGTTTTCTCCACGTTTACTATTATTTTGTGATAAATGAATATCGACTAAAGTCACAGCATATGTAAACTAACTATTACTGAAATACTTATTATCACTGAGAGGCTTACATAATACTTGAATAGCTTCTAAATATAAAAATTCAGTTCCTTGTTTAAAAAACAGTTTATTTTTAAATTTCTATTTGCATATGTATAGTTTTTTTCAATTTTTTAAAACTCATAATGTTCTGAGTTCTATTTTTCTGCAATCAAGACAAGCTTCCCGTTTTAAATGTTCCACTTTTTCTTCAATTTTTGGTCCAGTCAACAATCTATGTCTATATTTGACGGGATTCGCAGCAAAAAGGAGAAGATCTTTGAAAATTTCGGAATCAAAATCTTGAATTATCAATGCATTGGGTTTATTAGACAATAAATGATCAATGACAACTTGTCCTCTTGTCCTGTTTCCACCTAACTCAATGTCTATATGATGTGGTACGACCTTTGTAGCCATTTCAGGTTTTAATACCACTCCAGCTAAAAACGCATCGCAAGGTGTGTAAGTTGGTAACATTTTCCCGGGTGTAGAATAAATTACATCCTCAATTGCATTCATTAGCTTTACGGCTGGTGTGTCTATTTGTCCAAAAACATTCTTTCTCCATTCCTGAAAAAAGAATACGTTTTCAATTTCTTTAAATTTATAAATTTAAGATTTAGTTTAGACTTTACTATACAAATAATAATAATAATACACATTTAAACTATCAAATTAATTTATTAAACTTAAAAAATACTACTTACATTTGACACTTTAGATTTTAAACAAGTCTCCCAGGGCAAAAGCCATAATTTGTTACTACTACAAAGAACTATATGAGCACTTTCGGGATCTGCGTAAAAATTAAACTCTGCTTGTGGAGTTACGTTGCCCACTCCTAAAAACATAGGTTTATTTTTATAAATTATATTTGAAATAAAGTGTTAGATTTTGGAATTTATTTTATAAATCAAAAAATAATTACCAGTATAGTTTCCTCCCATAACATAAAATTTCTTTACGTTGTTAGCAAATTCTGGATACATTTTGATAGCTAATGCTATATTTGTCAAGGGTCCTAAACCAAGAATAGAAACTTCCCCTAAAAAAAGAAAATAATATTTTATATTCTCGATTAATTATTTTTTAGAAATATAAGAATGGATTTTCAAATATATGTATTACAGTGAAATAAGATAACGTACCAGGATATTGGGAAATTATCCGTTGAAGAGCACACACAGCATGTTCTGATTTCAATTTACTAATGTCTGGTTTATCAGTAAAGACATCACCAAAACCGTCTGATCCATGAAATAGAGTATCTGCTGCAATTCTTGCATTTTCCGTGAAAAGAAGGGACGAAGAAGCTCCTTTAAAAACTGGTATCTGAAAATTAAAGAATAAAAGTGGAATTTAAAAAGGAATTGAAGATTAATTTCTCATTTTACTTCCGAATTTTGTTTAAATAAATTATATTTACTTCAAGGGCATTGCAGGTATGTAAAGTCCTAAAAACGTTTTCAATTACATTAACCACAATAGTATTTCCGGAAACACATGTAATAGCCATAATCTCAATTTCCTTTAACTTATGAGCTTCGATAAGTAAAATAAGAGACAAAGCGTCGTCAGTGCCTGCATCACAATCGACGATTATTTTTTCTGATGCCATTTCTTTTCAATTATTATTAGTTCTTGTGGGCTGTAACTGCAACTAAAAAATAAAGAAAAACGAACTAGTTTATGATATCGAATCTTAATTTCCATAAGTAAACAAGATAATAAACTGTACTAAATTTAATATTATTGTAATAAGAGTCTGTTAGCTACTGGCTGGAATAAATATTAGGATAACATTGAGATTCTTTATGTCATTGACAAATTTTGTTTTTAATTGAATAAAATGATAAATAAATAAATTAAAATGCTTTTAATTCAGGAAAACATTTAGCTATAATATTTTAAAACTAATCTTACCTTTCAACAGAAACGGAACTGTCTTATTCCGTTTCTCAATTCACTCTAACTATTATTATCTTCGTAAATTCTTCTTATATAGACATATGAAGAAAAACCATAAGCTTTTATAATTTATAACTGAGTTTCCGTTTCTCTATTGATAAGGCAGCGAAGGTTATAACCTATAGGTTAGGTTGCTTGCCTAATTGCTTTTGCTTTTCTTGATTTTCATCATCTTTTCATTCAAAACACGGTGAGATGATTTCCGTTTTTTGTAGAAATGTTTTTCGACCTCAAGTCCAAAGTGTACCTCGTTTAATTTGTATTCCGTCTACATTTTTGACCTCAAAAATCCAAAAAGGTATGTAATATGTAAATTCTGTTTTGACACGCTCGTAGACGAGATGCAAATGTCAAAAACGTCAAAAATATACAAGTGACGCGTGTGTAAACAAATACATAACAAAATCTGAAAGAAATGGAAGTTTCATTGAGTTTCACAAATTTATTGGTTGAATCTTCATAAAATTTAATGATTTAGCTTTCTAACGAAGTTCAATTAATTCAATTAATTAAATTATTACCCTTATTGTAGATTCTTTATCATTCTTTACACATTTAGACAGGTTTAGATCATATATGTATTTAACGAAATTTGGATGCTCCAAAATTGGTGAACATAATTCAAATTTTTTTGGTGTAAACCTATAATTAAACCTATAATTCAAATTTTTGGTGTAAACCTATATTAAGTACTTCAATTTATTTATTGAATTTTCAACATTTCAGAAGTGTAACAACAATTACATCTATTTTTGTATTCGGAGATCCCTAAATAGATACGCTCCTGAATTAAAAAACTTAAAAGAACTTCCCCCCTCTTCACGCAAAAAGCTTCGGAAAATCGAAGAGAGCTACCGCCAAAGTATTTTTTTTTTAAATTGGAATGTAAAAATAGGTGTAATTTACAAAAAAATCCTAAAATCGAAATTTTTCCTGCGCTTTCCTTGTGCTTGTGACTTTACCGATCGAGGTTGCTAGGAAAAAAATATTTTTGGAGTTTGGGAAGGTGCTGAGTGCTGTCGAGTTTGTTTTTCTTTTTCTTGAAAAGAAAATGAGAATATTGTACGTCACTGAATCGCATATCAATCGCTATCCTTGAAAATAAGGTCGTGGGCAGATTGGGATTGAAAATTGGAGCAGTTCATGCTAACCAGTCCAACTCTTCTCAAGTATTTATTTCATAGAAAAAGAAAAATCAAATTCATCTAACCTATAGGAAACCCTTTTTTTAAACTAATTTGTGTAATAATTCATTTCTTTGTTTATCTGGCTAGATTCGGTGAGGAAAATGACGACTGAAATCAATAAGGATGAGCTGAAAAAAAGATTGACGCCTATACAATGGCACGTGACACAAGAAAAAGGCACAGAAAGGTAATTCTAATAATTTTTTTTTATTATTTGTATATTCATTTTTTGTAGTTATATTGCTAGAAACTATTTTGAAAATCACTAAAATTAGAATTTTAAAAACCTTATAGGTTAGAAATTCTGATTTACGAATTATTTAGACAATTTTCTGAAGATGAATTTATTACACATAATATTGCGAAATTTTGTGATTTTGTTTTCATTGTGCTTTTTCATTTTTCATTTAGACATTCCAAACAAGTTTCTTATCATTGTTATTGATAAAAGTGATTTTTCGTTGATATTTCGCTTAAACGTTGAAATGTTTATTCAAATATTCATTCCAATACCCCTATTTATCAAAAAATTGTATTTTCGAAATATTTCAATATGTAAAAAATCTACTTTTACAACAGTTTTCTCATAAAAAATTCACAAATATAAATTAAACGTTTTATTGAATCAACATACAAAATAAGAAATTAAAACAATGTTTAAAACCAGTTTTCTATTTTCATACCGGAAATAATTAGAAGATATTTCAAAATTACTGTAAAATTATAAATAGCATCTTACTCATTATTACAAAATATTGTTTGAGTTTAATCGTTGGACTCTAGCCAAGTGAAATACCCATGAATTGTGTTCAACTTCCAGACAATTTTAAAATTCAAGTCTTAACGAGATTTTTTTATAAAGACTTCTCAGGAAATAAAAAAATCACGAAGAAAACCTTCAAAATTGTCAATCTTGAATGTTTCCTGTTTTTACGAAGAAATTTAAGTTTTATTAGTGCACATTGTGTTGATAAACTCTCTAAGTTTAAGTGTCACGAACTAAAAATAACTATTTCAAGTGCATCTCAGTTCGCACTCATGCATCAGGGCCAAGTTATTTAAAAATAAATCATGTACAAATAATAGAGTTTACTTGTTGGATTCCTTTTGTTCAAGACCATGGTGCATCCACAACTATTTGCATTCTTTTCAGACCATTCACCGGATGCTACAATAAAGTCTATGACAAGGGAACTTACACTTGTATTGTTTGCGATCAAGAACTATTTTCCTCAGAGACAAAGTATGACAGCGGATGTGGCTGGCCAGCATTCAATGAGGTTTTAGATCAAGGGAGAGTCAAATTGACCAAAGATACTTCTAATGGTACGTTCATTTTCTTCCCAAAGATAATTTTTCTACTTCAGCTTCATTCTAATTCAATTTTTGTTTAGCATATTAGCGATTATTAGCAACAGCATTATAATTAAAGTTATGATTTGTAGTTGTAAGTTTTTATTATAAATATCTAATAAGAAGCTTGCTAGCGAATTACTTTTTTCAAATTTTGTCATTTTTATATTTTTTAAGTATTGTACCTTATTCTACAATACAAATTTTTATCATTTTTTCAATTTTTTAGATCTTTGAATAAGGCTAGGAGGCTTCTAATATTATATTATTTGTTATTTCATAAAGTATTCGATGGTACGCAGGTAAAGCTTTAAAGACTTGGTCCAAAAAACTAAATAATGTTCTTTTTTTCAAGTTAGTTTAGTTTCATTTAGTTTGCACTGGTTTTAACAAAAAAATTCAAATTTACCTGCTTACCGTAGAAATGCCTATCCAGCCTACAATTTTCCAATCAAGTTATAGTATTCATTTTAAGTATTTCTTCAGCCACTAAACATATTTACAAATTAAAAATTTTTGTTCAAATTCTTTGAAAAATGTAATAGAAATTTATCGTTGAAAATTGTATCAAAATTACAAAATTTTTTGTTTCGTAGCTTCTGTTCTTTTTTTTAAATTTATTTCATTCACTGATAATTTTAGTAGTCAACGCTTTTTGTTAGAGCTTATTTTATTTTTATTAGTTTGTATTTTATGTTACGCACGTTTTTTTATGCTTTATTTATAAAAATCGCAGTCATGTCTTGAGAAGCTGTTAATAAAATTTAATATCGTGGCTCGAGGAATGCGATTAAGTGATCCAATTCCCAAAGCCTATTATCCCGCATGTCGGAGCTTAGAGTGTGATTGTGATAGACTTACCTACATCATTTTGAATATTAAACTAAAAATGGCGCTGTACATACAAAATAGCTGTTATAATAAAAAAATAACACTTTTAACTCCTCGCTATCTTACCAAAAGCAATTTTAATTTTTCTTCGTCGTTGCTGTTTTGAATTTTACGTATTAGGTTTTTACTTTTTATTTTTCATCGCTATCGAGTTTTCAAAACAACTGGCCAGAATTAAAACATTTGTTCTGTAAACAGGTTTTGTCTTGTGAAATAGTCTTTCATTTCTTTGTTCTTAAAATTTTACTTGTAGAAATTGTTTTTTTTTATATATTTCTATTTGAATTGTGTTATAAAATATTAATTTGAGATTAGAGACGTGTGCCTGATAGTTGATTTTTACTAAGAAATTGTAGGATTTTGTAGAGTGGATCAAGATTTCGAGGATGTATTTAAAGCAAATTTTAGTGTCTTATGAAATTTATCTTGTACCTTACACAATTATATTATTTCTCGAAAATAATTTATATAAAGTTCCTCATTGGGAAATTATTGGAAATTCAGAAAAAGTGTATCACATTACAGATCCTTGCGAAAAAATCCTGTATGATGCACGTAAATGTCTCAAACTTTCACTTCTGTCAATATTCGTGGCACATTTTACATTAGAATTACCAAACTAAACTTTTTCATAAAGTTTAATGAATATTTTTTTGAAATAGTAATTATTATTAATGATGGTAATTCTTGTGCTAAAAATGACATTTCTTTAGTTTTCTCTTTTAAAATATCTTGTAATAACAAATATCTATTTTTAAACTTTTGCAATACAGATGAAATAATATTAGAAATTAAATAATTTTAATTAAGATCTTATTTTTTATTTATTTTGCTACAAATCTGAAAATCAAATCCCTGTCTTTCTATTTGTTATTCTAAGATTTTATATTAGATTTCTAATAGCTTTTAATTGCATATTGACAGTTAAACAATTTGAGACAAATTATAAATTGATTTTCTTATATTAGAATGTAAAAAGAATGAGGAATGTTTCTTTTTTAAATAAAACGAAGAATTCAAAATTGAATATTTTCGTTTTACTTAAAAACTATTTGAATTAGATATTTTCTCGCTCTGTACGCATAATTCTAGTTAAAAATTGATTAATTCTACAAGGGAAAAAAATTCTAAATTTAATATTTGTTGAGTAAAATGAAGAAATCAAATTTTTAGATTAGAGCTTGACTTCAACGAGTTAAAAGGCCTTAAATTTCTATAAGACACTAATCAGGAACTAGAAGAGCTTAATCAAATTAGAAATGGAAGCTTCAAGAAAAGAGCAGCCAGTCAGTTGAAATAGCGAAAGGTATTAGTCTCTGAATAATCACACTCTATTATTCTCTTTCCTTTGCCCTCCTGCTCCACTATCACTCTGAAAATGAAAACTGCGTCGACACTCGACGCTTAGTCGGTGGAAATCTACTACTGCTGATCGCAAACCCAGATATGGTGCGGACGGAGGTGACCTGTTCCAAATGCGGATCCCACCTGGGTCATGTTTTCAACGACGGTCCTAAGCCAACGAGGAAGCGCTTCTGCATCAACTCCGCCTCCATAATGTTCCATGCTGCTGGCGAGGAGAAGAAGAGTAGCTCGTGAAATCTTCAACATCCTAAAGATTTCCTATTTCAAGAAACCACCAAGTATTCGCTAAGCGAATTCTTTTTTAAAAATAATTATTTTGGTTCTCTCAACTACTCTAATTAGAATTTTACAAAGGTGACTTGTTTTAAAAATTGTGAAGGACTCTATGAGCCATAGATTTTTGCAACATATATCTAGCATTTATTTATTCTAATCTTGTACAATTATCAAACGTTTATCTGTTTTATAACAAGCAAAAAAAATGAAAGAATTTCCTCTTATCTCTTCTGGAAGGACATGATTGCACAAAAAGCTTTTAAGGCTGTTGTTTCTAATGTATTATAAAATATAATAATCCGTGATAATAATGAAATGATAAAGATTAGGGTGAGAGTGAGAATTTTATATGCCATAAAAAAGTCCTGTTATTTTTGCAATCACTCAGCGGCCATAGTTTGTAAATAAGTCAATGTAATTTATTAACAGAATTAATATAATGATTTGAATCTTGAAAATGTTCACTTATTTGCCTAAGTTATAAAATTCTTCTAAGTTTGCAATATCTATATATAATAGATAGTAGATACCTATGTTTTAAATGAAACATAAAATAAAACTGAGGATCAAAGGTTGAAAATACAAAAACGACAGTATGTTATAAAATGTTTCCTTATATTATAACGTTTTTAAACAAACTGAAAGGAGTTACAGTATAATATATACGCAAAAATCTAGGCGTTATCTTTACAACAGTAGTTATTATTAATTTGTTTTTTTTTCCTTTTGTCCTTTGTTGTCAAAATTGTTTCTCTTAGAGAACGATTTGCATTCCTGAGAAACTCTTCTTTCTCAAATGCTTTCCCGATGATAACATCAATACTTAAAAAATGGTAATAATTACAAATCATAAAAACTGGCGAAGAGTTTTGACCACTCAAAATCGCCGGCTCTGCTGTAGGCCTAATCCTCTTACATACGAGATCGTAAAGCATTTTCAGAAACATCTCAAAAAACTATCACTATAATATATACGTTCGCGGGACATTCGTAATCTCAGTAGGAACCTATTTCACGTCTTTAAAATAATAATACGTGTCTCTCGTGACTTAAATGCACTTTGAACTCAAGGCAAGGCATTCGCACAATTGAACCTTCTTCCATAATTATTTATTATTTATTTTGTCTGAATTCAATACGACTAAATAGAATCTAGAGCCATATAAATACTTGCACGTTAAAAATTATAAGTTTATTTTCATGAGCATCTCTCATTTCTTTAAGGCATGCGATGGTACAGATTTTGTACTTTTTTACTTGCGATCTTGTAATGAATTCAGTTTCGGTCCTGGGACTCTATTAATATTTCATGTCCCTAATCACAGTCTATAAAAACAGAGCTGGGCTTTTATTATCGTAGTTGAGCTATTAAATATTAAATATTTAAATTACAAATACAAATACAAAAATTTGTCTCATTTTTACTTTTAATTTTCTTTATAGATTTCATTTATATTCTTTATTCAAAATAATTTCTAATTTTAAACAGTGTAATAAATATAATATTAAAATTTCAATTTAAAGTTTTCATAATGAAAAGTCTGAAAATAAACTATGTAAAATTAGTTAACTTTTAAACGAGAAAATCAATTATAAAACAATTTTAATTTAAAGTATTTTCTTTCTGTTCTAGAAAACTAAACAAAATGAAAATTTAATACAAGCCAGTCGATGGGAACATTATATTTGCATTTTGTAATGAAAATATTAGAACTCAGCTGAGTCTGAAAGTATGTTTTAGACCACATGATGCCTTCACTACAGGACAAATGTTACGCAAATGCCTTGCCTCTAATTCTAATTAAAACTTCGTAACAGCTGCTAAAAGAACTGAACCGCACATATAGAATAATATCGCAACAATATAACGACATAGGCGAATCAACCTACAGATATTTATGAAAATGCAAGACCTCTTTGCTGCCACATCTTAATACATTTATCGTCTTGATCTGCGATCGAATATTTCGTTAACGTAAATATATCCTTATTAATACTAGACGTGCACAATTATTTTTTCCACTATATTCACTATCTCTAGCTTATGATTTTAAGTCGATTCAGAGGAAAGCCTCGCCAAGTCGACGATTAACTTCGAATCCGAATCAAGCTAAAATATAAATCTAGCATAAACTGAGCCGTTTCATTCGTTAAATATAATCAGACGTTAACACTGATAGAAAAAAAACCTAATCAGGCTTTACAATAATAATGAGGTTACAAAACTGAAAAGAGAATTAAATACAATACTTCACGCTCAAATGATATACGCTTATTCTCTCAAAAGTTACTCCTATTTCTCCATTTATTTTGACAGTCGTTTCCTTCACTCGCATTATACAATTTTATACTTCATACACGACGATTTATGCAAAAGAAGACTGGAAAAGACAATCTATAAACCTCCTAAGTTACTGAGGTTTCCGTTACGATACTTTGATATCTTTTCAAAATATATTACATTTAGAAAAGCGACACGCTCGCTGGGAAACCTCGTTTTTAATTCGCTCTTAATTTAATATTCTATATGTTGGCTTTCTGATGGTCCTAAATCAAGTGTTCAATTTTTTTTCGGACTGTAGTTCACAATCATTTGGAATTCTAGTGTAGATTTTACGTGTGTCTAAACACGACAAGGCAGGCACTTTATAGTGTCACAAAAAATCTTCCTACGTTTGAACCTCGTCTTAAAATTTCCTTCGTTCGTTAGATTTTCCACTGCTTTCTCGATCACGTAATCCACAAAAAGAAACGTTTTGTTCGTCGTTCACTGGGCTTTTCATTAGTGGTCATTTAAATAATTAAAAATACGTGCAAAGAGCTTCTCTACAACGTTTAAACTAAAACTAATATTCAGTCGCAAATAAAACTTTACTTCTAAACACTTCTGTAAAAGAGAGATCAAAATAAGTTGTAGAAGCTTTTAAAATAAAGCTGATAAAAATATTTTCGATTTTATTGTGAATAAAATCTTCTGGAAGTTTACAGTTGTATAAAAAATACTGTCCAGGGTGGCCACTGAAATCTTGGAAAAAATCTCAATTCATGACCACTTAGTAACTTATTTTTTTATTTCTTGGACACAATAAAAGCTAAAATATTGTTTAGCAAAAACATTCGTTCACAAACTATATTATTTGCAGGAAAATATTTGTTAGTTATATTATTAGTTTTAAATTAATTTTAAATATTTTAAGAAATCATAACATTTTTATTAACAGTTTAAAATTGAATCTATGTACACATTAAAAAATCAAGTAAAGAGATTTTCCCAGTCCAGTAGCCATCCTGCATGTACCTAATTATGAACGAAAGTTTAGTAAATCTAAAGGGTGATAAGACGGCATCATTTCAACTTAATTAAAAATGGAAGATCCTTTCATCTACAATTCTCTAAAATTTTTTATAAATTACTAAAAATATCTCTTCTTTCTACCAGAGCCCAGTAAACAGCAAACACATTAATACCTCTTATTGTAAATAAAACTCAATAAAATAGTAATTAGTTGAACTAATTGAAATCACGCAACCTTTCGATAATATACAAATAAAATAAAATAAGATTAAAAATTAATGATCGGCGTAGCTACCTTCGAGTTAATTGTTTCATTGTTAGGAACGGTGAAATTTTAAAACCGGTGGAACGAGTAAATCAGGTTTTTGAGCTAGGCGTACTTTACACACAATGAATGAAGGAAAAGAACCTATCGTTCAATTTTTTTCTCAAATCGGTTCGAAAAATATAGAGAATTCTGACTCAAAGATAATTTCTTTACACGTTTCGAATGATAATGTATTAGAATAGTTGTTTCTTATTTACGTGTTCATATTTGCTTACAGTATTATCTAGTAAGGTTCTCGCTATAAGTAGTTGTGTATCCGTAGCTAACTCGTTTTCCATAGAGTCAGTAATACTCGTTTCGTATCTTTAGAAAATAACCGACCATCGGTCGTCAAAATCTCATTCACGTGAATGTCTGACCTAAGGGTATTTTTCATTTTTCAATATTCAATTTTCGATTAATCAATACTCATCTTGAAAAATCAAAATTCTTTTATCAGACACTGAGCGATTAGTAGAGATTATGAGCTTCTCATCGGCGGGCCAAGTTGTACCGACTCAACTCGCAATCTCCACAACATGTGAGATTTGATCGCTTTAATTTTTGAAACTGCGTCTCGATACCGGATGGTATCGGATAAGATCTATCTAGTATCTATTTATATATTTATATATTTATAATATATGATATTTATTAATCGTTATAAATTATTGAATTATTGTGCCGTTACCGTTTGGGAGGGTAATTCATTTCTTTACTGGTGACATCGTACTCATTCCGCCATCCTGTCGCTCGAACTTTTATTCTCCTAATGACCTTTAGCAGCCTCCTTAGCCGCCATTATCAACGGCGTTAACGAGGCTAGTGGCCTTGCTAATTTCAGAAACGGATGCTGAAAAAAAAGCTTGCTTAAACGAGATATAGGTTCTAAACTAGTTTTTAAGACCGTCTTCATTAAATTTCAGTTTCAACTTACGATACAAGTTTTAAAATTATTAATGATAGCTGATTTTAATTTTTTAAATCTTTATAATTACTTTAATTTATATTTCTTATTTGCTTTTAATAATATTTACCTTCAGTAATTCAGAAGCTGAAGAGCGTCTTTCGACTTCAACTTCCAAACATTGGTCTAAAAAGTCTTGAAAAATTCCTGATAACTTTTCCTTCTCCTTTATTTCGGGTTTGCCATTCGTCGCAATCAAATAAAGGGCTTTCAGAGGATTTTCATTCAAATAGGGCGGCTCTCCTTCTATCATTTCGATAGCCATTATGCCCAAGGACCATATGTCGACCTTCGGATCAATAAGTTTTCAAGATTAAAATAGATTTATGGTGAGACAGCAGGTATATATACATATAGAATAGAATTTTACCTTAGGTCCATACTGTTTCCGCGTGACAACTTCCGGTGCCATCCAATAAGGAGTTCCCACCATCGTTGTCCTCTTGCTCTGTTCAGGTGAGATCTGTGCGCAAAATCCAAAGTCCGTCAATTTGACGCCACCATCCAAACCAAGAAGAATATTATCGGACTTGATATCCCTGTGAATAACTTGATTACAATGGAGAAACTCGAGAGCTTGGAGAACTTCTCTGCAAACTGCAGCAATCTGCCCCTCATCCATGCAAGTTTCAGTAACCACGTCAGTCAAACTACCACCAGGTAGATATTCCATCACAACCCAAAGTTCTTCTCCTACCAAATAGCTGTCCAAGTAATTAACAACGTTCGGGTGCTTGTTCTCCCGCATTACTAATATTTCGTTTATGATTAATTCTTTCTTCGGCTGCTGCGAAAGATTCATTTGCTTGATGGCTACTTCCATACCCGTCGAAGTTTCAATCGCCGTGTAGACGGTTCCTGATGCACCCTGACCGATCTTTTCCATTTTTGTGTATTTTCTTATTGGGTCTCCTACGCTGACAATCGTTCTGAGCTTTTCTAGTGTCTCATCATCCGACATTTTCTTCTTTCTCGCCTTTTCGCTTTGAGCCGGTCTGGACTGATCAATCGGGGTTGCTTGATTCTTATTTTTATCGAGAGGCGCTTGATTTTGCTGTTGTGGTGTTCCATTTCGTTGAGGAGATCCAAGAGATGTTGGAAGTGATGGAAGAGGTTCTTCTTCAATAGGCTTCGTGTACTGTTGAAAGAAAATTAATTTTTCTTAAATTGTTTAAGCTACGTACATTTTATATTTAATACAGACTCTTCGCAAATTCATAACTCATAAGCAAACATCATAAGATACTCACAATTGATTTCGTGCGTTCGGGTCGGGCGGAAATAGGAGGTGGAGGAGGTTCATCTTCCTGTTCAGAACTTGTAGCACAGGCATCTGTGGGTGTGCTGCTAGGACTACTACTGCTTACCCTGTAATGTTATTATATCTCAAAACAAAAAGAGACACCAATAACTGCAAGAGTTGAAAATGTGGTGAACTCACCTGCTAAGGGAGTGTTGTGAATGCGAACTTCCAGAAGCTTGAGACATCGCTTGTCCTCGCATGTTTCCCAGACCGACACCAATGCTCACTCCTATATTGCGAGGACTGCTGGCTCTTTCTATAGGCGCTTAGAAAAGATTACTGAAGTTTATTACAGAATTCAGACACATTTCTCAATGTCTACGTACCCTTTTTACATTTTTACGTCGACAACGAGAAATTTAGTTTTTACATTATAGAAAATTAAAAGAGATACAATAATAAGAACATAGATGAAGATGACACTTATTTTCTACCTTTTAACTTACCAACAACTCCGACCATTTTTGTTGTTGTCATAAATTTAGAGCCTTTTGCTTCTTTACTGCTGTTGTCATACCAATTCAGAACGTCTAACACTGCCTGTGGGTTTTTCTTCTGTTCTTGTTTGCTGATGTTGCTGGACATCAGCAACCTTGCCCAAGCTTCCGGCATCCCCTGAGACAGAAAAAGTGACTTTAAAATGCTGGTAGTAAGAAGTAGATAGGTACTGTTTTATGGATTTCGATAATTACACCCAAGTTAATCGACAGGTGTTGTTCTTGTGATAACTATAGACTAAGATGTTCTTTCCTTAATTTAAAAAATATTCTACATAGATCTGACATTTCTAATAAATATCAATTTAAATAATTTTGCAGCTGGTTTTACAAGATAGAAAGTATTAGGACTATTTTTTACAGAATCAAGGACTTAAAGTGGTAAATGGTGGGAAAATATTAACAGTTGAAAATGGAAATGAATTTCTAGAATTACAAATCAGGAAAAAATTTGCAACTATTAATATCCGAAATTCTATAATTAAATACGTTATTTTTATAAAATATTCACCTAAGACTTATATAATTTCAATAAATCCTGAACATGAATATGATTAAAAATATTTTAAGGAATTTTTAACTAAATACATCTTTGAAAATTTTAGATTTTCATCTTAAGGGTTTTGGAGCCACATTCTAATCTAAAAATTCCACTTTTTCATTTTAGTCAACAAATATTAAATTTGGAATTTTTTTCTTGTATAGAATTAATCAATTTTTAACTAGAATTATGCGTACAGAGCGGGAAAATATTTAATTCACATATTTTTTAAGTAAAACGAAAATTGACGTTAGATTTTGAATTCTTCGTTTTATATAAAAAGTATCGAAATTAAATATTTTTTCGCTCTATACGCAGTCTTATATTTGCAAAAAGATTAGAGCTACTGAGCAAAAAAATATTTATCTATAATTTTCGCTGAGTAAAATGGAGAATAGGATTTGGAGTTTAACACTTGGGTCCAACGCCCTTAATGTGGCGAAATCTGGCAAAAAAACTTATTAATACTGAGCTTCTCAACATTAATTATCTCTATAGTAAAACGAAGGTTTTCTCTTAAGGCTGTTTAGTTTTTATTAAAACAGTGGATTATCTACATTATATACAATCATTAAATTACCTTAAGGAAGTTGGTGCTCAAATTATGAAATTAAAACTCAAGCGGATTATAGATTTTGTAGTAAAATTAAAATGGCAATTGGAAAGAGAAAGAAAGATAGGGTGAGAAAGGAGAGGAATAAATATATTTTATATAATGAATTTCTATAAATTAAATTTAAGTATTTAACAAAAATCTAAAACTGTTTATATTTAAAGATAAAGAAGGATCTTAGCTCAAAATATCAATATAAAAAATAATCTAGACAATAAAAAATCAGTTTATCTTAGCACCAACTTCCTTAAAAAATTTTCTAAGGCAATAGGTATTTGATTCACAAATCAACAAAGACACTAGCAATACAGCAATCTAAGTGCTTGTGATTGGGTAAATCCAAGTGATCGAACAGCAGGTGTTCGACTTAATTTGCAAGTAAGCATAAAACTGTAAGCGACGTTGACTGAAGCTCATTAATAGATACTTGTCTACTCTAGTGTCTATTTTCTAATGACTATCACCCGAGCTTTAACAAAAAAAATTTATCTATTCAAAATCGCAACAAAAACAAACGTTAAATCAGGTCTTCGTAAAGAATGAAAATGCAAACAAACTAACTCTTGGGTCATTTTAATTTACTTACTTTTAATGGCAGCTTGAAAAAAATACGTGTCGAGTTAGTTTCCCTTGTGGTTAAAATAATAGACATAAGAAGCATCAGACAAAGTATCGACTTATTGTATCGTAATATTTGTTTTGTGGACCAATGTCTTTATTTTCGTTGTATGGTACGGAAATCCAAAAAGTGTGATCAAAATTTTTTAAGAAAATGGACAATTAAAATAACAAAGAATTTTTTTGGAAAGCTTCAATCGTTTGGTAACTATGTAAATTGTTTTTAGAAAGGATTTGAACTTGAAATATATGTTTGAATTGTGTAGAGGTTTTTAAAATAAAATAAAATGAAAATTGTCTAAAGGTTCGTGTGTTTAATTTAATAACTAATGAATATTTAGATCCATTTATGCAATTTCAGTGACCCATTTTTATATCGTACAGATTGCAAAAAATACTTTTACAGAATTCGAATGAGTTGATTTATAAAATGGTGGCAGGCATATAAAATTGAATACTCCGTACCATAGTACATTAGCTAAGCAGCAAGCAAGTGCATTTTGAACTAAATTGAAGTATTTTGTTTTTTATTTGCATAACATACCGTAAATTCTCCAGTTACTGCATCGAATCCTACGTGAACGGTATGTTCGAAATTCGTAGGATAACTTATGTTAGGTTTGTCCTTATTCTCCTTCACCTTCATCTTGCTTTTCAAAGTCTTTTTCTTGCGTTCCTCCGACTCTGGTTCCTTTGGAAGTGGACGCATATCCACCGGTAAATTAGGCGTGGAATCACCTCTAAAACACAAAAGGTACATCAGACATTTTGTTTTAATCATGCAAGAAAACAGTAATAATAATGAGATAAGACAGATAAGATAAGATATACATAAATTGGATAAAAGTCTGATTCACAATAATTGAAAAATTCTTAACAATTATATTTATAAACTCTAAATGACTACTTCTGATTGATGAGAATTAAAAAAATCTGTATGAATTTCAATGCTAGTAAATCAATTATTTCGAATCATAAATTTATAAGTGCAGACTTTTAAATGTGCTTAATGGTACTTAGGATGCAGATGAATCGAGCAGGAAAGAGTATAATAAATAATTCAGTTATTGTAATCGATCGTCTTGTCTGCATTATAATATATTCTATTGTCACTGACATGACGTGAAGATTTTCCATAGAAGATATCTCTGTTTAAAGTGTATCAATTATTTAAAAATAGCTCTGAAAATCATCTAAAATTAAAAGCTTTTAAATTGAAAACTAGCCAAAACTGAAATTGCATTAGAGATAAAAATCAGAAAAATGGAAGATCTTCAAGTTGAAAGTTTTTCAATTATCAAGATCACTTTTTAAATATACTTGTTTTGAGCAAATTTTCCAAGGTTTTCTTTTAACGAGGAAAGAGTAAAAGAAGAAGTAAAGATTAGATTGACCTCAAAAAATGAAGTTTTTTGTTTTTTTAGCGGTTTAATTATTTATTTAGTGAAGAGTCTATAGTGTAAACTTCTTTTAAAAGTTTAAGAATTCAGGTTTTTATGGACAGTCTGCCTCTGAATATCATAGTGTCTGAACTGTGGGGTTTTATTTTTAGCAACCTCTAAATTAGTGGCTGTTCCTCTATTTTCGGGAGTCGGAGTCTCTCCATATTACAAAGAAAATAATGCAAACTTGTGTTTAAACCGGCGTACTTAGACTTCAATGAAGAGTATTTAGAGTGGGCGAATTCAGAGCGTAAAGTGTACATAGTGTTAGTTAAGTTTACTAATCGATACTCTCAGAAGATTGTTATACATATATAAAACCAATTCAAATGCAAATGCTGAGAATAACAGTTTGTTAGGTGTAATATATTCGTAAATTAGATAGGGATTTTACGGTTTAGGACACGTTTGAAGCATGAATGAAAACAGAAGAATGAAAAAAGGAACCGAATTGATTCACACATTTAGATTTTTTTTAAAGAGTTTTTATCATCTAACTATCTGATGTTAGTATCTTATGATCTACTTTAATTTTCTGGGAGGTTTCGGAAATTTTCTGTGATAAGATTGATATTGAAGATGACGAAGAGACGGTTTTTTTCTCAGAAAAATATTATCATGACTTTTTAGAACTGTGATATCACTCTTCCTAGACGTGAATTAATTTGTGAATATTGGATTTTCTTTACTTTGTAATTTACAATAATTGTTCACTAAGGAGAATTAAATTATATCGGTATAAAGAAGTTATCTGTTTACAATTTCTTATTCTTGTTTCTATTGAGTGAATGGAATTTTTGTCAGTATGGAATTGTTATTTACGTCATTGAGATCATTTAAATAATTCCGATAACTATATTCAGATATATACAATATAGATTTTAAATGTATACTAAAAATAATTCATCTTTCGCCATTTACATTAATATATCTTCTCATATAAAAATAGTGTAACTAAAATTTTCTTCATAATATGAATCAAAACATTCCTGTTTTAATTCTTGCTCCAATTTCAAATTAACATCAGATCAATAAACTCTGCTCCAATTTTTACAAATATTATCCGGAACTAGAAAAAACGACCTAAACTAAATTGAACATTTTTCTAAACGTTGAACGTGAATTCTAAATTCTTCTCGAGATCATTGACATCTCGCAACATCTGTATCGAAAAACTTGAATGACAATTCAAGTCGCCTAACAAAAGCCACTTTCACTACAACAAAGAATCAAAACAATAAAATGAAATATAATTCTATAACACTATATGAGAAGTATAACAAAGGGTATAATATAGAAAACCGATAATCACCTGTTTGAGGTGAGCCTCACAGGAGGTGCAGGGGGTTTGTCTTCGTCGTCCGACATGACGCCGCTCCTGATCCCGTACCCGGGTTGCTGATCTGCCCTCCGTCGCTGCGTTGCTACTGATTTACTTAGGCACTCGATTATTTCTAACGCCTTACAGCGTGGTATCTAATTTTCTACCGTAACCTAAGATCTCGTATCTAAAACTCCTAGAACTTCCTCTTGTTTTTTTTTATTTTTATCCTTCACGGAGATTTCAGTGGCACGTGTACATATATATCTACCTCTCTAATTCCATCGATGATTTTTATTACTATAGATAAGTGGCGATAAAAATTGGAATCACAACTTATTCGAATCACAGCCCCTCGCTTTTAATTTCTAAAGTCCTTGTGCTCTTGCTTTTTTTCCTGTTTCCATCGGATGTCCAGGTTCAGCTCCAAGGTGCTTTCTCTTCCGACGATCCAGGAATCCGGGACTCATTCAAGTGCCTGGTGAATATCTCTCTGTGCGATTCAGTGCTGTCGTGCGATGAGAGACGGAAGCGAGACTTTTGGCAATTGAAATTGACAGAAGACATGAAGCAGGAGGGGAGTTTAAATTGTTGTGAATTGTACTGATTGCAGTCACTTGAGACTCCAAGAGAGATGAGAATTGCGCTAGGCCTCGGGCCAAATTTCAAATATAATGGTGGTCGGGTAATGCCGGGTCAATGTCGCAGACGAGAAGACGACTTCGAGTCGGGACAGCCGGGCGCCTCGGGAGAGTGATTCACACACGGCAAACAACCCCGCCGTAATAGCACATCCACCTCGAAACACAGAGAACACGACGAACACGACTCGAAAGAGCACGAATTCCACTTGCTCACTTTTGCTTTTCCTCGTAACGATAGGCGATAGACCAGAACGAAAACGCGATCTCGCGATTGCGGTTCTATACTTCTATCGATGGATCATATCTGTGCCAATCCCTTCTGCAAAGGGAAATCTTGGAAGTCGGGACTATCGCTCGTATTTCACGTTCTCGTCCTGGACAAGACCCTGATCGGCTGAATCACCACCCGCCGTCGCCACGGTCCTCTCCTGGAACTACAGACAACTACGGGAGACTACAGAAGCGCCGCCTTGAAAAGCTCCCCCACCTTTTCGAGTTTTTCTTCGTGATTCAAAGTCGAGTCTCTTTCACACACGCCCACACACGAGTTCACAGCAGTTCACACTTCACAGTTGTTCACAGTTCACACGCGATATCAGACACACACGTCACAACTCACATGGAAATACAAACGATACAAGCCCGACATTTTGGTTCACTTTGGTTCCAAAATGGCGGATAGAAATACAGACTGCAGACACCAAATTTCAGAAACAATAGTATTGGATATTTGATTAAATTAAATTGATTTAGATTTAGGAAGGAACGCTTAGTTTTAGGTTTGAATATAAATGTCGAGTTTTGGATGTCGAGGTTTATGCTTTTGTTAAGAATGATTATCTTATTCTGGAAAGACTTTAAAATTCGCGCGCTTCCGGTTCAACTTCACCGTGTTTCAAAAGTTCATAGGGATGAGTCATATTCGTTGTGTTATTAAATATGAATTAAAGTTGCGCCGAATTTAAATTAAAATATTGTTCTATCTATAAATTTGAAATTCAAGATGATTGTTTGAACTTTTTTATATTCAAATTCATATAAATTCAATTTACAAATTTAAAACTATGGATCTTTTTGAATTAAATGTGCGTACGCCATGCGCATCTTACCACGTTCCCACCATTCAAAAAATTGATGCAATCTGCATCTGCGGATGGTTGTCGCTTTGATTTGTCCCAATAGAGGCAGCACCTCCTGGACGTAAAATCTGCAAGAAATATTTAAAATCAAAATAATGGGGTTCGACTAGAGTTCGAAAATTTATCGAGGAAATATGAGAAGATTCTTTTCCATTTAAATATTATTTCCTATTTAAATAACATCTACTTTCAATTTTATCTGCGAAAAATTATTAATAATTAGTATGAAACAAAATAAATAATTTTATTTCGTTTATTTACAAAAAAAATGTAAAATGTACACTGTAATGTAAAAAAATGTACACTCGAACCTCTCGAATTTCACGAAATCTAAACCAGAGAATTTCACCAAATTCTTTCTCTGAAAAGTCACACCAATTCCAGTCAGTAAAAAGTATACAAATATAAATTGTAATTTTAGATGTGAAAATATCTATATTTACGAATTTTTAATAAAATTTCCAAAATCAACTTTTTGGTTTTGGCATTTTTATCTTATATCTTATTTTTAAAACATAAAACCCATAAATACTTTGAACTTTCATTGAGTTTCATCGAAAACATAAATTCTCCTAAATTTTCGAGAAAAAAGAAGCTCGAGAAAATACCGGTAATTTACCCGAATTTTCTCATCCTTCTTGACGTAATATACACGAATATACCGCCTTTAGAACTCTAGGCCCCGAACTCTACTGCGCATGTGTCGCGCTCACTTGTATCTTTTTGCATTTTTTTCATTACTTACAATAAATTTAATTATTTTCATTATTTATAATAAAAATTTGTTTCGCTATTTATAATAAACAATAAAGATGATATTATTTAGCATTTTGAATTGCGCGCTAATAGTAACCAATCGGATGCCGAGCGCGACACATGCGCAGTAGAGTTCGGCCTGCGTTGGGAACATCAACATATAGAAATGGATTTCGGGACGCTCTAGGATAGCGCGTGCTAATGCGTCAGAGAGAGAAGTTGCAAAGAGGTGTAGTTTTGTCTCTTTCTCGTCGAAGCTTATTGGTTAAGTTCCACCAAGCTCCACCCACCGAAAATGCTCTTAACCAATTAGCTTCAGCGAGAAAGGGACAAATATACACCCCTTTGCAACTTCTCTCTCTGACGCATTATCACGCGCTTTCCTACAGCATACCGCACAGTGCTCACAGATCGAGCTAGAAATTAACCCCTCTACATTTACAATTTATCGAAAAAAAAGTAATTTATTATATATAATGTGGGAAATTTTATTTATATAATTAAAGAAAACACTTAAAAAGAGAAATAATTTCAAAATTTTGACAAATTATACTTGAAAAACTGCTGTTTTTCGTTAAAAT
Organism: Synergus japonicus; assembly: GCA_900474275.1. NCBI lineage: Eukaryota > Metazoa > Arthropoda > Insecta > Hymenoptera > Cynipidae > Synergus > Synergus japonicus. Next base: position 28,904 of record UCOH01006134.1, read on the forward strand.
AGTGGATGTGGAGGGGGTAAATTTCTAGCTCGATCTAGGCGCACTCAGATTTCCCACCCGGGTGCACCTCGGGTACTACGTCCTTTTCTTACAAGTCGAAATTTCAATATGTTAGAAAAGGACGCAGTACCCGAGGTGCACCCGGGTGGGAAATCTGAACGTGCCTTCGAGACACTGGTACCGCAGTCCGCAGTCCGTTTCAGTCCGTTTCCATATGTCGATGGTTGGGAACGCTGACCAGAGCTGTTATACATGCAGATAATTATATTCTCTATATCTACATCTGTTATTGTTATGTGGTGGAGCTAAACTGCTAAAAAGTCTCTAAGATTCTCAGGATTCTCACTATTCTCAGTCACCGTTCGCCGGCCGAACTGTCAAATTGTTCGTCAAAAGTTTTGACGTAAACAGGATTACAGAATTACAGTGTCAATAGTGCATTTGAGAAAGTGACTTTATTATAGTGTTTTCTTCATAAAAACCAAACTCTTTATACGCAAAGAAAAACAAATCCAGTCAAAATGAACAATAAAAACACTGGTGAGTAGATAAATATTCGATGTTTCTTGACTGTCAGAAAGATATTTACAAAATTATTTAGTATGCGAGGTTAGATTCAATTTCGATTGTTTTGCAACAAAGGAGGGTTGTTTTTTCAAAATGGAAGACAATTTAGCTTTTTTACAACGTAAATAAAAAAACATCCCTTTACAAAAAAATTTATAATTTATAATGTTTATAATTTATTTTTAATTTTTAATAACGGTATTTTTAAGTCTATTTTTAACGGGATTAATGGTATTCAAAAGTATTTATGTACTGCTTTTTCTATTTTACTTTTTTTGTAATGTTACCCTTATGCAATTGTTATTTTTTTTAAATAGAAATCGATTATTTTTTAAGTATCTTAAATATTTTTCGAAAATTCTATAAAAGTAAGATTTTTTTACATTTAAATTTAATTTAGTGTATATTTGTGTTTATTCGACGTGTTATGACATATTTTGTATATTATTGTGCCGTTTTTGAATGATCATTCATTTATTACAAATAGAATTTAGAAATCACTTTTTTAAATGATAAGTGAAAGGAACTCTGTCTTGTTTTATTAAAAAAATTCATGTATCCTCTACTGCACTTGCTCAATCTAATTTTTATTATGTATATCGCATTCGATGAATGAGTCATTCCTATTTATAAAACGTTATTCATGGGATTTGTCACTATCTCTGAGTATATCGAAAATGCAATTTTTATGTATAGGTCTATACTTTCAAATTTTATATATAAAATAGTCTTCTCCTTTTTTTTCAAAATTTTAGATTTAAAATTTTATTTTCTCATTTTTTCAATTTAGTACAAAAATTATATTTTTAATCTAATTGTTTTTAAAATTCAATTCCTTATAAATTATATATGGAAACTTTTTTCCAATTCGGTATAAGACAATCTCTCGCGATCGTGATCAAGAATCTAGCAAGATGTGACCTTGATTTGTGTAATCGATAGGTAAAATGTGACACAACTATTTCTGAAAACTGGTACTATCTTTCGTAATATTAGAGATAAAACCTCTCGTTTTCACCTTATATGATTCCTAAAGCCTCGTTTCTACTTATCCTATATATAATTGTTTTTTTTTTCTAACAGTATCCTACTTTATTTATTTTTGCAGTATTACAATTTGGAAGTTCGCAAAAAAATTTAATTTATTCATTTATAAGCCTTTATTAACTTTGAATTATATAATTATTATTCTCACATTATCTTGTTTTCTTTTATAAAAGGCTATCTTTATAGAAAAGCTTACATGTCTATTTCCCTCTTTTTTGCTGCAATGCGGGTGATAATGCCTGATTATATACAATTATCCAAATATGGGCATAATAGTTTCTTATTATTTACAAGATATGTCATTAATCTTTCTTTTTATTATTTGTAGCAGAGCACATTGTGATGACACCAAAATGCAAAACTGCAAATTCTACAACATTAATAATCGAAAGGCAAGAAATGCCAACTGAGAATAGCGACGAGAAAAATGTTCACGTAGCTGGAGGAGATCACAAAGGAATCGTGATCAATAAACAGGCGATGAATGGTATTAATGCGTTTATTATTTTCACTTTTCTTTAGAGAATTAATATCTCAAATTATTTCTTAAATATGTAATCTCTAAGTTTTAAATTAATAGAGATCGGTTTATTATTAAAATAATAATTTTTATTACAGTTACAAATGGAATCGGACAACCTGCACATCTTTGTCTTCAATTTAGAGTTTTTCTTGTAAGCGCACAAACTGGAAAACACACTCAAGAATCGAGAACACTACATTTCTGGTTTGTTAAAACACTTCCAGAAGAGGAACAACCTCACATCGCACAAGAATTTTTCCGTGAGTTGGTCAGTCCCCAAGAATTTCCAAGAGGTAAGTTCAAAAAATATAAAACTCAAAATATAAGAAACAATCTACTTGTATAAGAAACAAGGAATTTAAAAAAACAATAAATATTTTTATTTCAGACTACGTCGGATTTATAAAAAAAATAATGAAGTTGATGCAGCACAAATACCCCACTATTAAGAAGCTAGAAGTCGAGTTGAAGCAACTTGAAGATCCGATAGACCTTCCAGCCAGACCACGTGAGTTGATGATAACTTTATACTATTTTTGCATTCTCTCGCATTTATTTAACTTTCAGTTTCTTCAGATCATCTTAATGTTATGAGTCTTTGCAGTAAATTTAATGACTTTGCAGCATCAGATATGCTCCTGTAATTCATATAATTCTACGAGAGTGTTGATTGGGAGTATATGTGGTTAAGCAACTTCATGCTTGCTAGAAAGCTGGGTCGTCTCTAATCGAATTAGGCCTATTGAGCTAAAGTGGCCTTCATTTGATCACCAGGACCAATAAATTTGTCTCAAGATTGCATTAAAGTAACCCAAATTGAAATCACAGACGAGATTCTTATTATTTTATATTCAAAAATATTTTATTTGGAATTTCTAAAATTAATTTTTTTCATTCAATTTAAGTTTTTAGAGAAGTAAGATTACTACTTCACTATTTTTGGTAGGCTGAGTATTTTCGAGCCCCGAGTCTATAAAACGCTGGCCTAATATGTTAGCTCAATTCCTAGAATGAGTGACAATGTCACTGAATAAAGTGGTTCAGCTTTTTATATAAAGAGCTAATTCAGCTGATTGAAGCGGCCCCTTTCTCTGAACATTCGCGACTAATTGTCGCAATTTTGTTTTTATAAACATTAGATCGTTCATCTTCATCACTCATCAGTTTCTCGACTTCATTAGAAAAAAGTACAGTAGTTTTTTTAACTAATATATTTAAAGATATTCCTGTTATTCACAGCTGGAAATGGTCTTATACTCTACTCACTCTCCCAGCCTGAGAAATGTATGAGGGAATCAGGTTCGGCCAGTCTTATAAAATTCAGCATTCTTTGGCCATGTTTTGTTATTCTTCTTACTCTTTGCAGGATGATTGTCGTTACTCAAATTTACACAATAAGAATAATTCAATAACATTCAATGGTCCAGGAATTTTGCGTCCGACTCGTTTAATAGCAACGTTTTTAACAGCTTTAAACAAAATCACATGCACGAGTTAGAATTTTATTATTACTACTTTTGTTACAGTTCTGAAAAAGTAGGTCATGCTTCATTAAGGTTGTCCAAATATAGATTCTTTCAATTCAAAGGCTTTTAGAATTTCTAAAACACTTTAAGGGTGATTATCTATAATTTTCTTTGAGTAAAATGGAGAATGGAATTTTGAGCTTAACACTTGGATCCAAAGTTCTTAACAATTGAAGGAATATTTTTAAAATGGCTCGTGAAGACGAAACAAAAATTGGACCATTCCTTTATTTTGGTTTTCGCAAATTGTTTCACTAGAATTTCCATTTCTTAAAATCTTTTAAAAACTTGTTTTATGTTTATATACAGACTTTAAACTGAAGATGATTTACTACGCCAGTTAAAAACGTTATTTATTGTTGATCTGTGATTGTAGAACGTGCTACTCAAACAATTTCAACAGTAACCATAACAACATTGACTTAATACGAGAACTTACAGCTTGAAATCTTATTCTTAAATCAATAACAGATTCCAATTTTTTGAAAACACTTAAAATTGATATGAAAAATTATAAGTATTCACAAGTATTATTTCTTTTCCGCCGAAAAAAATGAATGATTACATATAATATAATTTTATTTTTATAAATTTTGCGAATATTTATTACACTTTAGACTTTTATAATCCTTTCAGTTTTTCTCTATTATTTTTATTTTAGTTTTTCCAATAGGAACTTTGCACGCAACGTATGAATTGTAGACAAAAAACAAATATAAAAGTATGTAAAGATTATATCACACAAAAGCCACACATTTTACAAACTGATTGTAGAAATTGTTAATGCAAATTATAGTTTTTTCCTCAATGTATTTTTGAAAGGCTTCATGAGTTTCATTGTAGATGCATCTTCCAGATTATTTTTTTATTTAATCTAGAATTGCTCACTATACTTATCTTTCGGCTTTGAAAATTTGAAAAACCCCCCTTATTTCAGGATTCTCGACCTTTAATTTAATTTCAACTTTCAAACCACTTGGGAAATTTTTAATAATTATTTTTGTAAGTACTAATATTTTTTTTTGTTTTTGTCAGTTTCATCGGACGAAGCATCTCTTCAAGTGATTGAACTTACAGTTGAGAAAGTCCTTGAGTTGATAGAATCTGCTTATCCAAATCCGGTGACTGTAAACGACTTAGCGAGGTTAGTACAAATTGTTTAAATCAATTATTTAAAAAAGAAGTTAATATCTTTAAGGGTGTTGTTTTAATATTAGGTTTTTATTACACCACTAAGAATTCTTTAATCTTTTCAAAAATCTCAAAATTCTAATCTAAAAATTTAATTTATTCATTTTACTTAACAAATATTAAAATTGGAATTTTTCCACGTGTAGGATTAATTAATTTGTAATTAGAATTATGCACACAAAATGAAAAAATATCTAATTAAAATTTTTTTTAAGTAAAACGAAAATATTGAATTTTAAAGTTAGATTTTGAATTCTTCGTTTTATGGAAAAAGTATCGAAACTAAATATTGTTTCTCTCTGTACGCAGTCTTATATTTGAAATAAGATTAGTGCTGAAGAGCGAAAAAATATTTATCTATAATTTTCGTTGAGTAAAATGGAGAATGGAATTTTGAGCTTATCACTTGGATCACTTTTATTGACTGAAGTAATATAATATTGTCTTCGGTAGGATGAATTCAAAATTATTTTATAAATGAACGTTATTGAAAAGCAAAATAAATAATAATTTTAGGGATCATGGTTGGGAGCCATCTGCCGTGGAAGCAAAATTGAACGAGTTACGAGAAAAAGGAGTCGTAAAGGCAATGGAACATGGAGCGTTTACAAGAGTCGTGCATCAAGACACTCAAGTTAAGGTAAATCGGTCTCTTTACTTTGTTAAAGAAACTCAATTCCTTCTCGAAATTTATCTTATATCTGGTAATGTTTTTTAAACATTTTAGGTCGTCAAGCAAATGCCCACGATGGCAAGTTCGAAGCAACCAACAATAGCAATTATCACTGCTCAATACTGCGAAAAATTAGCTGTTGATTCCATGATTGAAAACAGGGAAACGTTTGTTCGCTACACAACTGTTGGTAAGATCTTTAAAATAATTCCTTGATAAAGTTTAACATACCAAATACCAATATTTTTTTAATCGTCATTTTTTTGCATTTAAACTATTTTCATATTGGAAATTTTTTTACTAAAACTTGCCTCTAATCGTTGATTTATTTAAAATAAATTTCCGCATTCTTATTTACTAATCTCAATTTTTGAAAAAAGAAGATATTTGAAATGCGTAGCATTTATTTCCGCAGTTTACATTAATTTTTAAATAAGATTTTAATCTAGCAATGCACGCGGCATTATTAAAAGCATGAAAATTTTAATTTTATAACAATGCTTAAATAGATAGGCTTTCATAAATTTAACAATTAAATTTAACAAACTTCTGATAATGTGGTCTTTGTGGGATTGAAATGAAATTAGTCTTTAACTTAAAATTGGGTGAAAAGGTTTTTTTTTTAAGTTTTAAGGATATTGATTCTTTATTAACAGAATGGCTTAATTAAGGTATCTATTTTGCGAGAATTTCTTGGGAAAAATTTAGTAATTAAAAATCGAAGAAATAATAAAATCTTACTTCTTACGCGTGCAATGCCAGGTTAAAGATTAAAACGAAGCTTATTTTATTGGCATTACTGTATTTGCACGAAACTCTAGGTTCGACGAACTCTCCTGATGCCCCTGAAGGAACCCCACGAGTCACGTGCCGTTTTGGTAAAGTAGTTTGTAATATAGTCTTATTTGATTAATTCAGTGTATATCACATCACAGCTTGATCATCGCTTCTGTCCAAGGATGCAAGGTGGGATGTTAGATTGTGATTTGTCTTTTTCAGTCCTCATGTTGTGTGTTATTCTGAATTTCATGTTTACTTTTCTTTTTAATGTATTTTATTTTATCACATTCATGCACATTTTTTATGTAATTGTTTATAATAATATCAGGATGTTCATTGACATTTCATTTGTTATTGAATTGGGAATTTACTTATGAAACTTTCTGATAAGTTTTTATTATTATTTATCGAGTTTTTACTTATTTTTTTTTTATAGATATTTTTATATAAAAATTCAAAAGGTAGGTATAAAGCCTGAAATTTTGTTTTCTCTTTTGTCACGTTTATTGTTTATTTTATTGTTTTTTTTTGACGTTTGTGTTTTAACAAATGAGATTAAAAGTGGTTTGTTTGATTATAATTATAATTCATTCAAAAAATAAACTAAAATATGTAGTATTAAAATTTTATGAAAGCACGTAAAAACAATTCTTTTTTAAGCTTTCTATTTTTTTTTACAAAAGGAAACTTTAAAAATGTACCACTTTCATTCTCACCATCTGATATTTATTCTCATATTGTGTCTATGTCATTTGAATTTATGTTCCATGAAATTGCAATCGTTCTAATTTGGATTTTTCTGAATTGTGCATTTTACAAAGAAACCTATTCACAATTAAACAACATTACGTTCGAAATAATGACACAGAATTAAGAATGTCACAAGGCGTTGTAAATTGAAAATTCTAAGCACACTCTGAATAATTATACTCACTATTGTGTACTTTCATAATACATATATCATTTATAATATAGATATATTGCAGATTTATAACATTATCAGCACCGAATGTAACTTTATTTGTCAATCACCTTGAACACCGATCGAGAATAGAACCGATAGCAGCACAATTCACTTGTACAATACACGGATTTTAGAAAGATTTCCAGTACTTTTTTATATTAATATTTCTTTTTCAATTTAATTACAGGAGAATCAAATGTGTACACTTTGGGTAACATTGGAGCACATAGAATAGTGTGTACAAAATTGCCCACTATTGGCCACACCAGAGAAGCTATGACTGCTGCTGGAAATACAACAACTCGATTATTAGGTAAAATCTGTAAATAAAGTGTATTAAAATATTTTCACGGTACATTATACTCGATTTTAATTATTAAAACTATGAATTACTGTTTTTTCAGGTACATTTCAAAAGGTGGATTTCGTTTTCCTCGTCGGAGTCGGTGGTGGCGTTCCTCATTATACAGATTACGTAAAACACGTTAAATTAGGTGATGTCGTAATTTCTCATCCGACTCCTCTCAATAAACAGTACGTTTATGTGTACTGCGAGAGTGCAAAAATGAACGAAAGCGGAGACTACCACTTCGAAACCAAAGAATATTGTCCATCGAATTTGTGTCTTCAAGAAATCGCTGCCAATTTGAAAAATCAGGTAATTGCATTGAAAGAAGTCAGGGTGATGACTTGACCTGAAGTCCGGGAAACGACCGGGAATATAATTTTTAAAAACCGGGAGTTTACTTCTCATCGTAGGAAAATACAAGTTTTTATTCTTTTAATAATTATCTTTAATTAGAAAGTATTTTTATTTTTTCCATTATAAAAAAAAAACATTTTGAAGTTTTTGCTCTATTGTATTACAGGATGTTTAGAATGAAAATCATAAATTAAAATAAATCTTTGCGCTTTCTGTTAAATAGAAATATGTTATTCTTAGTTGTCCAGGAAAATTGAAAAACTTGACCGGGAAAAACCGGGAACTTGAAATCGTCCGTCAAATCGTGACCCTGAAATTGATTAACGTATTCTGATTAATATCACAGGTTGAAGAACTTTAACAATAGTCAAGGTCTTTAAAGTAATAACTCTTATTTACTCTAAAAGACTTAACTATACTGAAAGTACAGAAGCCTCATTAGTTCCAGAGTATTAACCTTTCCGCAATTTGTTTTCAACAGGCAGAGAACAATCCAAACCCACCCTGGCAAAATTATATGCTAGAAGGTTTAAAAACGTTAGGCAACCAAACGGAACATGACTTCAAGGCGCCTCCACCGGAAACGGATAAATTGTACATGGCGATCGGTGACAAAGGCGTGATTGAAGTAGCTCATCCAACTGCTCCTCAAGATTCTGCAAATATAAGGTAATTGGTTAAGGGAATTTGTTAATCATATGAGCAAATTTAGATAGCCCGTTTTTTTCTCACAAATTTTACTTTTTGAGAAAAATAATACTGTACAGACTATTATTTTTTTGAGAAAGTAAAAATTTTAAGAAAATAACTGAGTTATTTTCTTATTATAAGTTTGCTCATATGGTAATTACCACGTGCCCTTAAGCGGAATCGAAACAAAAAATTTCTGAAATTTTAGGAAGGAGAAGAAATTTCAAATAAAAAATGTTCACAGTGAAATTTTTTAACGATGGAACTCAAGAATTAAATTCAAAATTCTATTCTCCATTTTACTCAACGAAAATTATAGATAAATATTTTTTCGCTCTGTAGCACTAATCTTTTTTCAAATATAAGACTGCGTACAGAGAGAAAAAATATTTAGTTTCGATAATTTTACCATAAAACGAAGAATTCAAAATCTAACTTTAAAATTCAATATTTTCGTTTTACTTAAAAAAATTGAATCAGATATTTTCTCGCTCTGTGCGCATAATTCTACACAGAGGGAAAAAATTCCAATTTTAATATTTGTTAAGTAAAATGAAGATATCAAATTGTTAGATTGGAACTTGGCTCCAACACCCTCAATAATTTCAAATCTAAAAATGCCAAATTGTAAAGAAATAATACTTTGAAGTATTTAAAAATGGTGCCAATCCAAATCAATTCACTATAATTTGAAAAGTTGACTGAATAATTCTAAAACCTCTTTTCCTCAAATTATTTCACCCAGTACTGTGAAGCTTGAAAACTGCTCTATAATTTTCCGCTCTTTAACTCCAAATAACTGTCATTATATATTTTAGAACGGACGGCTGTGCTCGCATTCACTTAGCTCCTGTCGCCTCGGGTCGTCAAATCGCTCGGGACGATCAGCTCCGACAAAAATTTGCTTCTCGTTTTGGTGCACTTGCATTTGATGGAGAAATGGACGCCGTTGTAGAAAGTATTTTGGGCAACTGTCGCGACAGTTTTGCTGTCGTTAGAGGTATTTCTGATTATAAAGATGGGTCTCGAGTTAAGGAATGGCAACCTTATGCTTCACTCGCTGCTGCCAGCGTCGTAAAAGCAATTATCTGCGCCATGGATCCACCTATAAACGCCTAAGTACTATAATTTATGCTGAAACGCACAGAATCTCGTTTCAAATTCATTATTTCTGACAAATGCACTTATAATGACTCTGACCGTGATTTCAATCTAGTAAAAAAAATAGGAAACCGTCGTTGTGTCATAAATAGAATAAAATATTATTTGATTATGATAATATCGTAGGAACTACAGGAACTCTGAGATTTAGTCTTCAGATTACAGAAAAAGAAATTTTCTGTCGAAAGAAAGAAGAGGCATGTGCCATTTTTAAAGGCCATCCAATAATCATATACCGAATTGTATCAGCGACAAAAAAAATGACTCCAATGTAATAATTCCATCGGTTGGGTTTTATTTAAATTTTATGTTTATTTAAAACTCTACTGATGGCTTTAAATATTGAATAGTCCGGTATATTAATAGAAAGAATAAGCATTTATCTATGGATTATTATGAATTTGATTCATACTTATATCGATGTGCTATTGCATAACTGATGATACATATGAAGAGTACATATATGAAGAGTTGATATTCTGATATCAGATAATTACAGTGGGATATTTCCAGCTTTTATGCTAAAATATCAAGGACAAAAACATTCAATTTGAGAATTGAAGTAAAGAGAATCAGACTTTTGTATAAAATTAAGAAATATCCTACTGCAAAGATCTCGTTAAATCGTTCGCTATTCTTCTCGTTGCTCTTTTAGATTCTTCGTGCAAACTTTTCAATTTCTTTGAGAATGAATAATTTTACGTATTCCACAACTCAAAATTCGTTTTATTAAATAACCAAAAGCAAAAGCACTAGGAGTTTTTAGGAGTTTTGACAAGAATCGTTGAAATCAAAGAAACTAAAGAAAATGCAAAGAGTATTATGAAATCTCAATTAATTTCACGTTGAATTTTATCAATAGTTACATTTCGATAAATTATAATTTTTATACTATATCACTTGCTGAAATATTGGTTTCAGCGCAGTTTTTACTTTAGTATCTAAATTTTTCGTACATTAATTTAAATGCCGTTCTCAGCAAATGCTGAAATAAATGTGCCAATGTGTTCAGAAAAATAGAATGATACTTACACTGCCCTTTTAAAGAGTACACTTCTTATAAAGCAGTTTTCTAGTTCTTTTAACAAAGAACGTCGTTTCTACTTTTATTATTATCATATTTTTCACAATTCTTGCACTTATTGGATTTTGAAGTTTTTATAGTCTAAAAGCACAGGGTAGAAGGTAAAGACTATTGATAATTGCAGTTTCTAAATTCAATGGCTGGACACCAAAAAGAGATACTGAAAGTCTAAAAGTGGATTGAGAGACTTTAAGTTAAATGTATAAATAGTATTCTGTTGTTTGAGGATTCTGTTTTATAAGATTAGGTTTCTTTTTCCCTAAATATGATCTCGTTCGTCCAAGTTTGAGACGAAATGATTTTTCGCAGTTTTTAACTTTTATCCTACGAGTTTTGAATATATTTATTTATTTATTTATTTGTAATATTATTCATATCATCTATTCCGTTTAAATTCAGGCTCGTCGAGCACTGATAAAATCAAACTCGAAATCTCACGCATCAAATCCACATTCACAATTTAACACACTTGTTGTTTATGTGCACAAGAAAGTCTATGAATTATGAGCAGAGCAATTATCATAGATAGAAAAAATAGTATATAGAAAGATACGTATAATACAAATATAATATATGAGCGATTACAACAGATCCTATAATATTGCATCTAACTTGCAGTGACTTACCTGATGACAGATTCCTATTTATAGCTTAATATTAAGTCTGCATTTGTGTTTTAATTTTAACTTATTTATCAGAAGCTTTTAAGCCACACTGGATTTTTTTCAGTTTTGGTCTGTGAAAAAAGCTTTACATTAGGCATTTCTTTGATTAATAAATAAATAATTAAAGAAGTGCCGCGCTTTTGACGCTAGTCGCGCTATCATATTTTTATCTTCACCTAGGAAATAATTATTTATGTTCGCACAATCGTTACACAATCCACGAAATAGGAAAGTTTTGAACTTTATATATGCCAATTTTATATAGTGATTGACAATTTTTGTTTTGCATTAATAGTCTTCCAATGGACCAAGCACAAAATATCGACTGACAAGCTTAAGATTTTAGATTCGAGCTTAAAGGTGTTTAGACGATTGTATAACGATTTTTAACGATTACTATAAATTATAATTATAAATTATTATAAATTAGATAGTTTATAAATCAAGACACTAAATAGATAATTCTTTCGACTTGGTATATGTAGATTTTATAAAGCTTTATTTTAATCATTCCTTCGTATTTGATATGTGATATCACTGGATTTTTAGATTTACGTTTTAATTTATTTAATTATGTAAAACCCGAAAACTTTGTATATGTCATTTCTCTATTTACGAATAAACGTTTCATCGAGTTTAAATTATTTTTTGTAAAAAAAAAAGTTTTACGTTAAATTAAGCAAGGGAATTTAATAATGATTAATTCTACTTATAAAATTATTCAATGCTAACATATCGATCGCCTATTTTCATAAATTTAATTCTGTTCCTTTCGGGTTTTCTTCCTATAAGTTTGAGATAAAATGGAATATCTTTTCTAGATAAATAATTCATTACTGAATTATAGGGTCCTAAAACAATTGGATTTTGACAACCGTATGATTGAATTGGAATGGAATTAATTTCCATATTCTTTTGGCAGGAAGAACTTTCAAAGTTACAAATCTCCTTCTCTTTTCCATTTTTTTGTAAAATTTTTGGGAATAAGTTCTTCTTCTTGACTGGTTTATTAGGCCTTTCAGAATTCGTTACTTTGATCTCTATTTCTGATCCACTGCTAAGGAACTGATTTAAATTCTCTTCAGAGAAGTCAATGTTCTTTTTAGAATATACAGGACCTAAAATTAAGATTAGTGATAAGAGATGATTCTATACAAATAAAATTTTTTATTTTTAAATATTTTTTAGAAAACAATAATAACTACCTGCTGTTGTGGAGTCTGTCAATTCATCATTGTCGATAATAGATTTGATTTGATTCACATTTTGAATTTGTTTAACAGCGTAAATTAACATCGCTCGATCTTGAATTCTTTCAGCTTCCAATTTATCAAGACGACTTTTTTCCTTCGTTTCTTCCTTTAATTTACTCTCATTTAATTCCAAGATCCATTTCGAAATTTCCTCAAAAAGCCTTTCTTGTTTTTTATCTCGAATTTTTAAATCTTCTCTTTCTTCATTCACATTCTCAGATTGCTTGTTTCTTTCCTTCTCCAAGTCATTCAAAAATTCTACTATTCCTTCAAGTGAAGTCCTCATTTCTTCGATCTAAAAATAACTTCAAAACGAAGAGAAATAAAAGCAGAAAATAATGATTTTCAAACGAAAATTTTTGTAAATTACAATACCTCTTCAGATTGTCTTTTTTGACTATCTTTAAGTTTCGAGAATTCTTGTGTGCAGACATTATAAAGTTTCAATAATTCGTTAATTTCGTGTCTTTTATTTTTTAGATCCTGGATTATTTCTCGACATACTTGGCTATTATCTTTATTTATTGATTTGACAAATTCCCTTTTCTCATCTATTGTAGGCAGGAATTCTTGTTTTCTTTTTAAGTGTACTATACGATGTATTATAGCATCTGTCTATTATTAAAATATTTATTTAAACCATAATTCTTAATCAAAAATATGATTACGATATAATTATATTTTCTATTTTTTCTATTTTAAGAGATTTTTCTATTTTTAAAAGATTCCGTAGAATCTTAGGATATTTCGAAAGATTTTATAGAATTTTAAGGACGTTGGACCCAAGTCTCAATTTTGAAGAATAAAAAGTTTTATGTTTAAATTTTCTGAACTCTTCGATCGTTATCAAAATTTATTATTTGGAGAAATTAATTTTTTATTTAATTATAAATTCTGTAAACCTTTTTAATTTCGCCAAGAATAAGACTCAAGGCTTGTTCAACTTTACAACTACATTCATCAAAATTCTCTTCACTCTCTTTTTTACCCAATGTTGAAATTGTAGATTCTTGATTCATTTCAGTCATCTAAAAAATAATTTGCATTAAAATTAATTTCATTCTTTTCAGCTAAACAGTGCCTCTTTGTTCCTTATCGCGACCTTCGCTTTAGTTGCATTTTTTTTTTTTTTTTTTTTTTTTTTTTTTTTTTTTTTTACCGGAGGAAAATTTGGATAATCTTTTATAGACGTTGTGCCGGACTCTTCCAGGGCGGGTCTGGACCTACCGACTAAACCTAAAAACCTCCGTTTCCTGGGCCTATAGATCTGTTCACGGAAATACCCTTTGGGCTTTAAACTTCATGAACAGAGGTCCCTTTATAGTCATGTTAGCGACTCTTCCGTCATCCCTTTCCTTGCGGATACCTTTCTGGTGCTAGGCTTCCTCACCCGATGCTGCCAATCTTCGGTTCTGGAGGGTCTTTTCGCGCATGGTGCTGACTATAAAAGCCTCTATGCTCCTCCATTTTTGCTCCGATTCCACCATAAGAGAGACCATGTTTTCGGGCTTAACCTCTGTGCCCGTTTCGGTATTCATCTCTTCTCGGTTTATCTGCCACTTTGGACAAACAAACAGCGTGTGCTCTACGTCGTCAATGGGGTCGTCGCAGAAG
>UCOH01006135.1:0-12863 GCA_900474275.1 Synergus japonicus
CTTCCTACTCGTGGGAAAGTGTGCGAGTGAGAAAGTTTTTAAAATTGACATTAAATAGAGAGGTTATGTTCTTTTGTTGATTGCGTTATATGAACGATACTCCAAATAAATTATATAAACAATATTTTCAGTATTTGTTTGAAAAATGTATGAACAAATTTTGAGAAGGAAAAGTATGGGTAAGTACACCTTAAATTCGTAACATAATAAAGAATTCATGGAAGTAATATAACTTAATCGCGAAATCGCATAACAAACGAACATAACCTCTCTATCTTATGACAATTTTAAAAACTTTCTCACTCGCACAGTTTCCCATGAATAAGAAGAGGACAACTGCGCACATGCGCACTCAAACAAAGTTCTTCTAAAGACTTATGATCTAGTTTTTGTTTCCAGGTTGCGAAAGGGAGTTCGGTCTCCTTATTATTCCTTCGTGTCCATGACTTACCAACCTAAGGAGATCGAACCATAGAGTTACAAGAATAGAGGTGAAAACATCGACATATAGAAATGGACTGCGGGACGCTGTAGGAAAGCGCGTGCTAATGCGTCAGAGAGAGAGAGAAGTTGCAAAGGGGTGTATGTTTGTTCCTTTCTCGCCGAAACTAATTGGTTGAGCTCCACCAAGCTCCACCCGCCAAAAATGCTCTCAACCAATTAACTTTGCGAGAAAGGGACAAACATACACTCCTTTGCAACTTCTCTCTCTGACGCATTAGCACGCGCTTTCCTACAGCGTCCCGCAGTTCATTTCTATATGTCGATGGGTGAAAAGGATAGGCTCATCTATGAGTGGAAGCGTCTCCCTAATAGAGAGAGAACGGAGATGGAAAGAACCCTTCCTGTCTCTCTCTAATTGCGCATGTCCATGCGTGACAGAGATAGGCAGATCTGTTTGTCTCTTTCACTCGCATGATTTTATGCCTTACGCCGACGTTTTCTGTCGACATGAGACTGCACCATCGGAGTGGTATCCCGTGTAGGGGCAAAATGCAAAGCGCAAAACGAACAGCTAATGATAGGGAATCTTTGAGGAGACAGATATCTAAAAGTGTTCTGCAATTGGCTATTCATTTTATGTTTTGTGCCTGCATGGGATTCCACCCTCAGGCTGGCGTCACATGATTGCGTTTTGCGTTGCGTCGTAATGAGGAAGAAAGAGACAGAAGTATACTTTTGTTTCTTTTTCTCTCATTATGATGCAATGAAAAACGCAATCATAGGACGACACCCTCAGGGTGCCGTCCTATGGTAGCAGAAAACGCAAAGCAGAAAGCAGAAAATCGTAAGAGTGAAGAGACAGATAGATTTTCTCTCTCTTTCACTCTAATGATTTTCTGCTTTCTGCTTTGCGTTTTCTGCTACCATAAGACGGCACCCTGTAGAACGGCACCATTATATAAGTTTTCTACGTTTTAGACGCATATTATTCAAATGTCAAAAGCATATTATTCGTAGAAAATACTCGAGTTAAGCGTAACTGACCAACCCTGATGTAAATTCACCATACATATGCATATACTCGACTTTCCCAATGACAACGTTCCTAATATCAGTCCGTTCCCAATAACAATCGTATTCCATTCTCAATATCAACCTGCATGGACCTAAAATCTCCCTTGATACCACTTCTCATGCATTGCGCTCCAGGAGCTGATTGGTTTCTATTGGCGTGCAGTTGAAAATGCTATAAAATATTATTTTATATGCAATACGCATACGCAATTGATATGACATTTGAGAAAAGAAATTTGGTTGTTATTGGGAACGACAAGTGTATTGTGGACTTCTTTCTTCTCTTCAGTTTTTTTCGCACTTTTCGCATAGCATTTCGTATCTATCCAACCTTGCTTAAAATAAAAAAAAATTACAAAGTGTCACATTGACACACGCGCAACCTATCCAGAACCTAGATTATAGAATAATAATATGAATATAAATATATAATTAATATAATACATTCCCAATTCTAAGATTATCTTTTATTAGCACTTACAACAATCGACCTTATAAGTGTCAAATGTAGAAATGTTAAATATATCACTATCTTTCGCACAAAATCGATAAATTATCAACACAAGACTTGAAGTTTTAAATTATTGCTGCATTTCTTTAATTCTTTCCTTAGCATCATTTTCAAGTATTTTTTAATGTAATTTTCTTTAAAAAGTATGGCAAACACATAGACAATAAAACACTCATCACTCTTGAGAGGCTTTAGTAATTGACGTTATGTAGTAGCAATGGTTTTTAGCTATGTGAGAACAATGACTGAAATGACTGAGTCCATTTATCACGAACGACAGGTAATGTTACCCATTTTACCTACTTTATCATTCATATAAAGTGACCAATATCCTTTATTTGCTAATTTGTCTTGCGAATCATTTTCAAATGTCTTTTAAAAATACCAATCT
Source organism: Synergus japonicus (assembly GCA_900474275.1). Taxonomy (NCBI): domain Eukaryota; kingdom Metazoa; phylum Arthropoda; class Insecta; order Hymenoptera; family Cynipidae; genus Synergus; species Synergus japonicus. The sequence continues at coordinate 2,421 of UCOH01006135.1, forward strand.
AATCCCTCAAATAATCTGTTTCTATAGATTATTAAAGCGATTATTTTTTTATTTACCTTAATTTTATGCAAATTAGCTATCGAACTATTAGCATGGCTTTAACAACCTTGAAAACTCCAAAAGTAACAGAATTGAGGGTTTGAAAAAGAGGTTTTGAAAAATCCGAAGATGGATAAAGAATTCAAGTTTTAAGAGTGTTGTATCAGAATTTTATCCATCAAATTAGATCTTTTCATTTTAATTAACAATCATTATAATTAGGTATTTTTTTGCTCTGGAGCTGTACTCATTCTTTAAGGCTGTTGGAGCATTTTTAAAAAAATAAAAAAGGCTGCTGAACGCCTCTAATCTGTCATTCAATCTACTCATTTCAAAGTAAACTTTTTGAGGCCACAAAAATACACGAATTGAAGTGTTCTTTAGCCGAGATCGTTGTATTAAGCTACCACAACATTCCCTGCTTATAACAACGGATAAAAAACAGATAAGAATCAGATAGCTGTAGATGTTTATATTCATGACTATCACCTGAGTAATCAGGACCACACCAACAGCGGCAGTTAGCCTTATTCTTTGTGAAGAGCCTGTGCATGTTACGATAACTGCTGTGGTAGCTCGGACGGGTGAAAATCTTGTAGCTGCTGATAAATGGTTACAGAGGCCTAGACACTAGGCTCCCAAAAGGCATCGCTAATCTTCCAACTCTAACGATACGACAATAAAATAACAAGAAGGTACAGCTTCGAAAATTCTTCCGGCAATGTATCCCAGAAAGGGTGGAATAGGAGAAAGAGGAAGGAAAGGCTTTCCGACAAATGGATATCGTGTTCATGGATGGCTCCAAACTAGAGAGGGCTGGACGGGAGCTGGACTTCACGAAAGCTCAAGTAAAAGTAAGGGTTTGGCGATCCCACTGGGACAGTATCCAACTGTCTTCTAGGCGAAGGTATTTGCTATTCTTTGATGCGTTGAAATGATTTTAAGCGAAAACAGGAGGGATAGGAACACAAGTATCTGCTTAGATGGCTAGGCGGCAATCAAAGCTGTTGGGAAACCACAAATCACGTCGATTCTGATATGGAAGTATAGAAAGGTATTAACAAACTTGCGTAAAGCAACATGGTGGCCCTGATATGAGTCCCTGGACACAACGAAAAAACGCATCAATTGGCAAAAAGGAGAGCAGCAGGGAGGCTGATTGGTTCAGAACTCATTCTGAGCTTGGGACCCTGTTTCACCAGGCTAGAGATAAAAAAATTGGGTTGTGCGGCTCACGTTTATGCATGTACGATTCCGAACGCGCGCGAGTTGACTTTATTTTTAATTTAAGGGTATGCTCTGCCCCGTGGTTTGTGAAAATTTTTTTTTTCGAAGTCACCACGATCAGACGAAATGATACATCGCTTTCAAACTTTGGGATATTATAAATGAGACACTAAATTGCGTTTTAAAATTTAATTTGAGTAGTAATTTTGAAAAAAAAATCCGATCCCTACCTTACCGACTTAGCTTTTTTTCAAAATTTCTACTGAAATTAAATTTAAAAACGCAATTTAGTGTCTCATTTCCCATATCCCAAAGTTTGAAAGCGATGTATCATTTCGTTTGGCCGTGGTGACTTCGAAAAAAAAATTTTCACAATCCACGGGCCAAAGCATGCCCTTAAGTGATTTTGTATAATATAAAGATTGAAAATTTCCTGCATCGGCCTCGATTATCTATATACGATGCGTCACGAACTGTATTGACCAATAAGGAATCGGGTCCACGCATTACAACGTTACACTTTTCAATTATCGATACGTATGATCTTTTTAGAATGGGAAACAGACTAAAGCTACTCTGATTGTCCAAGTTATGTACGACATTCATACATACAGTCAACGACATTTGTGTCTTAACATTTGTCGCTAGATTCTTGTACGTATTTCAATGTAAAATTATAGTGACAAATATTAAACCATATACGTCGTTGACTGTATAATAAAATTAGGGTCTATCAAGAAACGTATATTGTGCACTATGTAGTGAAAGTTTGTCTTTATACGCCTCGCGAGTTTGCGTTACGATACTTTATGTAACAAAGCATGATTTACAAGTTTTTAAAAAAATTATGTACATTACTCTTGACAAAAAAATCACAAAAAGCACGTTGCCTAGGTTGGTATGTTACGGTGGGCGGAGGTGCGGAGGGCTAAGCCCACGGATCGGGAAAAAACCAACATATTACGACATTTTTTGTAAAAATTTAAACTAGCCTTTTTCGCTGATTCACATAACTCAGGTGGTGTGCACGTGAGGAATTCATCATCTTCATCAATAATTTCTCTGTCCATTATTAATAGATAAAATTAATTAACAAAATGAACATATTACGACGACTGTGAAAGATTATTAGGTTAGAACGTGAATGAGGAGACGATGTAGAAGCATTCAACGCACACAGGTGGCAGTATTGGAGTACAATAATAGACCGACGCAAATTTACATGCACGTTGTTCTGTAAAATGTACAATTATTTTCTGATAATAGTCCTAGGAGTATAATGGAGCATGACTCGTACAGTCTGCCCCTCTAGTCGTGAAAAAATAGTCGGGCTTTTGAAGCAATTGAGAATTCAGTGGTGTAGGATTGAGAGGTGGGAGGGGGGCAACCTCTCGTAATCTTCCTTTGATGTACTCTTTCCATCTATGAAATAAGAAAATTAAATAAGTAAACTGTTTTAAACAAAATATTTCAACTGAACCCAACCCCCTTCTAGGTATAAAATGGTTCACAGTAAGAATGAAAATAAATTTTAAGAAAAACTAATCATACTGACATATTCTACAAACTTCAATTAAAACGATATAAACCTCTCAAATCTCTGACTTTAATCAAAACCGTAATAATTGCAAAAATGTACGAACAAGAATAGATACTTTTCCATCAAAAACACAATGGGACCTCCTATAACCAAACAAAGTGCGAGAAGAGCAACGTAACAGTAAAATTCGTGTTTCGACTTATTGTCCGCTTCTTTCTTCCCTTGGACCTTTCACCTTCTCACGCACGGTTCGCGAGATATTCGCTTTGTTCAGCCGTCCACCGTTTCAACCGTTCCCAGTCAACCCTACTATGAACAAAACCAAACTCTCACAAACGAAATAAACCGAGACTCACCCAAAACGATATTCAAATAGTAACTGTTTACGACATTAAATGACATTAGCAACCGGTGCGAAAAATGTTTTAGTAACTGTGGAGACCACTTTGAGTTTGTTTTTATTCATAGTATATTTTGACTGCGATTTTGATGTCTGTAAACGGTGGGAAAACAAGGGTTTTGCATGAATTTGTAAAGAAAAATAGTGTTCGATACGAGAAACCGAAGCAGGCGATTTGCCCTTCACACTCGTAGTGATCAAAACGCCCGCTTGGTTTCTTGTATCGGAATATACTATTTTCTATTTTATGTTGTAAAAATCAAAATGGACGTAATACAATAATTCCAACAACTTTTACATCAAACTTTTTCCCTGAAAATCTGATGCAGTTTTAGAAGAAAAACTCTTTGTGTAAAAGCAGAGTATTGGAATCTGGAATGTTAAGGATGCCAGCTTCGATTTACATCTATGTAGTTATGTCACTTATGTCCAACATTTTGTTTTCTCATCCTGTTTTCATCTATTATACGATTGTAGAAGGATGAAAAAATGGTGGAAGTAAATAAGTAAATTAATGGTAATGCCCTCAAGATTTCAGATTTCAATATTTAATACTTAATATTCTCAACACACGACTTGAAGATGCCACCATCTATTTAGAATTTCAGTCGCAAAAATACATATCTATGAATTTTCATTTGGATTTTTAAAAAGCGTAAACATAAATTTTGAACTTGCAGGTTAAGGAGCTCTGTGCTTTACACGCCCTGAATAACTTATTTCAAGAGAGGGGATTCAGTAAACAAGAACTGGACCAAATTTGCTATAGTTTAAGTCCTGACGTGTGGATAAATCCACATAAATCTTTACTAGGACTTGGCAATTATGACATTAATGTAATTATGGCAGCCTTGCAGAGAAGAGGTTGTGAAGCAGTTTGGTTCGACAAACGAAGGTAAATAATATTATCTTTTTATGAAAAACACTAGAGTGAGAGGAATAGGATATTTTTTTATTGTATGATATTTCAAAACTAGTTAGATCAGTTGATATCGCGTGCATCAGTAAAAGTTTAAATAATTTTAGAATTTTTTATTAATTTATCATATACATACGTTCAAATGAAAAAATACGAAAGAGTCTATTTTATCTTAAGAGTTTCGAGTATTTTTGTAAATGTCTTGAATATTCTGTTTAAAGAATATTATTTTTCAGAGATCCAAAATGTTTATGTCTTGAGAATATTCAAGGCTTTATATTGAATGTTCCGACGGAATACAAATTAGGTTTTGTACTATTGCCCTTAAAAAGACGTCATTGGGTTGCGCTTCGAAAGATTCATGGTGCCTTCTATAATTTGGACTCCAAGTTTGATTCTCCTCAACTTATTGGAAAGGTACATTTAATAATTATTATTAATTCATCAATGTGAATGTTTCAGGCGTATGAATATTTCTCGAATTCCATTTAACATAAGATTCATTTGACCGAAAATCAACTTACGTTTCGTCTAAAATTCTTTAAAAAGTAACTTATTTCGTCAGAAAATTATTCTCTGACTTGAGCAAATACAGTGCATGGAATGAAATTAAAGACAGTAGCGACACTTATAGGTTATGGGCATAGTTAGGTATTTTCTTTATAACTTTTGACCAAATGAATTTTATGCAGCAATAAGCATATCAATAGAAAGCTAGAGACCTTAGCTAACTACTAGTGGTAGGATTGATTCGTTTTTGCTGAAAAAAAATATTCAACTTTTTATAGAGTACTCGATTTCGACCGAAAAAATTTTTTTAACCGGTTGTGGGCACCCCTGAAAAGTCTTCTAAATATTTAAAGATATGAAATCAAACGCCACAAAATAGAGGAAAAAAGGAAATTTATTCATTTTCAAACCTGTAGTGACACAAACATTAATGAAAATCACCAAAAAACCTTCATATCAGCAAAAATAAATATAAGAATGAAAATAAAAATTATTCGTCGACGGAATCGCAGTGTATGTAGGTGTAATAACCGGCATGCATGTCAGCGCATCTCAAATGCACTGACCGATGGCACGTATTGCATTCAATTTTTTATTTATTTATTTTTTTGAACCCCTGGACACCGTCAGGAGAAGTTATGTTAACACTAATAATAATTTTCGACAGTTTTTCGGACACACATACGCGCTAAATGAAAAAAGCAAGGTGGCCACATCTGATAAAATTTTCGTGTCCACTACTAGAAAAGGCAGAGCTCTCAAAAAATGACCAGAAAATTTTTTAGTGCGAACATTTTCATAGAACCGATATATCACAAAATATATTAAATTCCCTTTATAAATATATGATACTTAATTTTCTTGCCTTCATTCACTTCGATTTATCGCACTTCAAATACAAGGAGAAACTACCAGCCACAAAATCATCGTGTAAACATAGCGCACCAAGGTCAATCGTCAAATTAACTGTTTCTGATCATTGTGGAAAGTTATACTAGGGTGCCCACAACCGGGTGATGCCCACAACTGGGCAACCTACCCTACCACTGATGCGCAAAAATGTATGACTGTAGTTGCGCCCTCTGTTTATGATGACTGTTCTCCCAATTAAAGCACGCTGCTAGCCTGGTAGGGTACGCTGCTGCCCCTAATCCTCCAAAAAAGTACAGCAGCGATCCCGAAACCAAGGACTTGTCAGCTATTGTCTTTTATTTCTTTTCGTGTGGGGTGGTGTTTCAAAATTGACAGATGAATTTTTCAGAACGGTACCCCTAAAATTTGATCCCTTAGTGATCAGAACTTATTCAAATTTTTGGAAACATTTAATGGTAGTAATAATATAAAATTAAAAATTAAAATTACTCGATCTGATTCGAATGGGAATACCGGTCTGAAAGAGATTGCCGGATGGGAGCTTACATTAAAGGTGATATCACACCTCTGCAAAAAATTGCTTGCGTAAAATTTTGCGTAATGGAAATGAGTGAAAGATTTTCCATTTACCAAGCGGAACAACTTCTTGGCGGGAAGTTTTGAATTATAATTTTGTTTTCTTTATTATAAAATATAAAAATTGTATTGAAACAAAGAAAAAAGAAAAAAAACACTATATTACTTAACCCTTGCTTGATACACTGGGGTGGATTACAACCCCAGTCTTTCTCTCTCTCTTAATTTAAAGTACCGCAACGTGAAGGAAATTGCTTTAAATAAATATTTGTCAATAATTCGAGACAAACAAATTGTCAAAAAAAAATATCCAATAGGTAATTTTTGATTATAGATTTTGTGGCTGGGGTGGCCGACACTCCAATTTGGAAAGCGTTTTTTACCATTTTTTACTCCGCGAAGGTGTGGCAAGTAAGGTTTAAATCAAAATTTTTCAATACAATTTTTATATTTTATAGTAAAGAAAACTAAATCATAATTCAAAACTTCCCGCCAAGAAGTTGTTCCGCATCAAAGCGAAAAATTTATCACTCATTTCCATTGCGCAAGCAATTTTTTGCAGAGGTATGATATCACCTTAACATGCGCATCTGTTGTTATCGCGCATGCGGAGGTACCCCATGACAAACCAACTTTTATTTGCTTTCTCATAGAGGAAGCATACAATCTGAGTTAATAAATGTGTAAAGAACAATTATATACATATTTATTTCAAGAAAAATGTTATTAATTTTAATATTTAACTATGTGACATTTAATTTGATTCGTTTAATGTCTGTTGATTAGTCTCAATATAAAGAATCTTTCTTCTCCTTATACCAACTAAAATCTGTGATAATTTGAAAAGTAATAGTTGAAGAATTAACTTTTAAAAATTATAAATAACCATACCTAGTAAAAATGCCTAATAGAATCACAATAGAAACCTAATAAGTCGTGGTTTCTACTAGTTTCTATTAGGTTTTAAAGCGGGTTTTGTTCCCGGATTCTATGTGGTTATATACGGTAAATAAAAACTTTCTAATTGGATCTAATTAGGATTGATCTCCTTTCTTTTCGGTTTCTCATTGCATTTATTAGATGCATATTAAATTCTTATGTTGTTTGGATTAGGATCTAAAGTGTTTGTATTCGGAAATGGTAATTTATTACTGATTGGTCCTAATTGGCACCTAATCGCTTTTTCTATTCAGTTTTTCTATTCGGTTTCTAATGGGTTTTACTGGGTGCGTATTAATTTCTTATGTGGTTTTGATTAGGATCTCAAGTATCTCTATTCGGCAATGGTAATTTACTACTGATTGGATCCTAATTGGAACCTATTCGGTTTTCTATTCGGTTTCTAATTGGTTTTACTTGGTTCGTATTAATTTCTTATGTGGTTTTGATTAGAATCTAAAGTGTCTGTATTCGGCAATGGTAACGTATTACTGATTGGATCCTAATCGGCTTTCAAATCTGAACTTTGAATTTCAAATAACCACTAAGAAACCTAATAGAACCTGCTAGGGAAGAAATTTTGTACTTGTGTATCTCTCGATAAAGTATACCTAGTAGATACCTACTAGAACCGCTTTCAAATTTGACCTTTGAATTTCAAATAACCATTAAGAAACCTAATAGAACCTAGATGTAATTTTGTACTTTATAACATTTTTAATAAACGGTTACCTCATTAAAACCGATTAGAACCTATTAGGAAATTAAAAAAAATAAATATTTGTTTTTGAAACCACTTAAGATCCTAATAGATCCACATAGAAAGTTTTTTTGAAAGTAGATTAAAATCGAATAAAACGAATTAGGATCAAATTGCAATAAAAGTACCTTTTAACATCCATTTAGAACCATATAGAGGTGCATGTGGATCCTATACACTATATAAGCGGTTTCTATATACTTTTTATTCGGCATTTTCACTAGGAATAACTTCGTTACTTTTCAATGAAATGTTATTAGTCGTCCAGAACAATTGATTCATTTCGACGCAATTTACCTTTATTTTCCTTACATCAGCTTTATCGTACACACATACACATCCGGACATTTTTCCAGGATATCAGACCAGATGTATTCCAATTGTAATTTATTTTTAAAAAATGTATTTGAAAAATGGATTTTGTCACCGCTAAAAAGTATAATATCTATATCGGTTTAGAAACAATAGCAGCCTATAGAAGAAATGTTCAGATTTTTAAATATATTGCCTTACGAGTTTTAGAAGTTTAAATTTAATTCTCATAACTTTGTCAAAAAAGAATTTCTATTAGATCGGTGAAATACGTGTTGTCTAAAATTCTTTGAAAATCAACATATTTTATCCGCAATTCATATTACAATTTAAAGGTGTTGAGCGTATATAATTTGAAATGAACTCGGTCCACAATACATTTTTTTTTTATAAAAATATTTCGAACAAGAAATGCCACTTGACACACTAGCACACACAAGATTTGAGATCCCAATTAGAAATAGATACTTTCTCATATAAGATTTTTTTCTCTGTACTGCTAGTAATGTACATTTTAATGGTCTCCATTCAAACAATATGTTACAGAAAATATAAAAATACTATACATTTTCAGGAGAATGAATTAATGGCTTACCTGAAAGACCAAATAGATAGTAAAGAAAAGGAATTGTTCTTGGTAGTTTCACGAGAAGTGGACAACAATCAAGGTTGGTTAAATGAAACGCAGGAAAACAAAGGATGCTCCAACGTTGATCAAATCTCTATCACATACATTGAAGATGGATTTCCCTCAGATCCTGATTTGAAGAAATCCCTGCCCGAAGATGTTTTTAATGAAAATGAACACTTTCAAAATAATCAAAATTCTAGATAGTCAATGTGAATTATCTTTACTCGAAATTAATCTTCGAAAATACGGATACTTTTTTTTCAACTAATAAAAAAAACGTGACAATAGCTCAACTGGCACGTGGAGAAAAAGTCTTCGATATGAATATTTGTAGGTGATCTTGGAATTAATATATTGCTATTTATTACAAATAAGAGATAGAAAGGAAATAAGAGAAAGAAAAAAAGCAAGCTTCTAATACACTCGCGTCAAAGATACTGCATAGATATGTTTGCACTGATCTCGTTTGTTGCACACAAGTTATACATAAACTAAGTCAAAGTGGTAATTAAATCATCCTACAAACGGAAGCAGTAAGTCAAACACTAAATTTGAGCACCGTATACTCGATGTGAACTAGACTTACAGAATGTGATAATATTATGAGTAGATAAATTTTCTGTATAATTCTCAATTACGCTTAAGTAATGTCTTGTAACGATGTTTACTGTGCATTTCTTTCAAGTCATACGATTTCAATTATTTACTGAAATTACAATTATATGTTGGTACTTGCATTTCAGGATAACCAGTGATGCAAACAATTATATACGTCATGAATTGTAGGTAGTAAAAGGAGACCCTTGAATGAATATACTGTATTTAAATGTAAATAATTCTATATTTGTTTTTAAAGTACACTGCTCTCTCATAATAACGTCACTCGTGTTAGATTTCCATAGAATTGGCGCTACTAGAAACAGTAGGCAAGGGGATCTCCCTAGGGCTTTCAGTGCGAAAAGCAACCACTCATACTCAACTATTCAAAATCAAGCAATCAAACAATCGCGCCCTTCATGATGCTTGCTGCGCATGCATATCCTCGTGGAACCCGCGTTAGGAACACTAGTGCATACATCCCTGACTTTTTTACGTTTTCAATGATACCGCGCGAACACCCGAGACAGTCGTTATGATGAAAGAGCAGTGATGTATATATCTTCACATGTATATGTCTTTATAAGTGAGAATAATAGTTTCTTAAAAGTACGTGTATAAATAGGCCATATCCATATGATATTCGCGAGCCTTTTTAAGGCCATGTATAACGCCTACTTATCCAATTTCTATCTTACCGCCGTTTATTTCTGTACAACGTTACTCCTAAATTTATTGAGATATCAAATTGAAAATATCTACAATTAAGGGTACTGGAGCGCCGGAACAAAAATTGAAAAAAAAAACACAAAAAAAAATGGTAAAATCTATGGAATCAGTCTAATTTCCCACCTCATTTCGATATGTAGATGGTAAAATTGCAAAAATGCACTGTTTGGCGGGTCCTTACATCGAGATGGGTTTCTCGATGGCAGGAGAGGGGCTTAGTGTCTCTTTTTGAGCAAAAAACAATAGTTTTGTTGAAAAAAAAGATTTTAGATATGAGAAAAAAGAAGGGTGCAGACAATATTTTAGAGAGAGTAGGCATTACTTACAGACGTCAAAATCCCTTTTTCCTCGCACAATATGTAAATTACTGCACTGGCGGGGATACATAAAC
>UCOH01006136.1:0-160270 GCA_900474275.1 Synergus japonicus
GAAGCTCTGTGCGGGTATTACTTTACGTCGATATATCTTGGAAAGGAAGGAAGCGCGATTGCGGTTCAGAGTCGCGACCGTTCCGGCACGAACGTAAAAACGCGGTTGTACGTGCCAGAGTGCCGCAGCAATCTGGTTTTATTTCTCGATTCATATTCCTTCGTGCCAGTCGTCTTCAACGTGCTCTTAAAGTTACGACGCATCGTTGTTCCAATTTTTAAACCTTTTTTAAAAGAAAAGCCGCAGTTCAAAGTAAGAAATAGATGTTACGGAAGAAATGAGAATAATAGCTACTTTCAATTCCAAGGTAAAAGAATCTTTACCTCAGATCTAGAGGCGAAACTCGAATCCTTTCCATTTTTAAGAAAGGCTTTTGGCTCTCGTGAAAAATGATGATTTTTTCTACTGTCACTTTTAAATGGTAAAAAAATTTTTAAGCTTAAATGGAAGATAGCTGTTCTACTTTTGCAGAGTCCAGCAAACCATAATCGCCATCCGCTCCACCTTGGACCCATCTGGCTCTTCTTACAGCTTAGGAAACCACTCTTTGCTTTTCTCGAGTCTTTGATCCTTTTTCCAAGGGATTTTCCTACGAGAAACTATACCTAGTGAACCAGCAGCAACGTGTTTAAGGATTTATGATTCACGCAATTTCCAGGACAAAGAAAATACGTAGAAAGTGCTGGAATGTCTGAGATAAATATCTAGGAGAAATTGACAATGATTGTTGTAACAATTATGTTGTAGAGATAACATTTTTTTGGAAAAGTAGGAATAACGATAGGAATAAAATTGTAGTTTGAAAGTTAAAATTTCAATCCGAAATTAAAATTCGTAAAAATCCCATGTAATCTTTTGAAATTCATTACAAATTCCTTGAGATCCCTTAAAATCCCTAGAAATACCATAAAATCTAATGAAATTTCTGAACATTCGGAATATTTTGCAATACGAATAAAATTGTAACACTTATAAAATAAAATTGCAATTAAAAAAACAAATAAATGAAGAATGAATGAAAAAAACGTTCTACGCCAAGATGGAAGTAATGATAATTTTTTTACTATTTCGCATTCATTGAGAACATTTCGATTACTGCAAAATTCGCGAAATTGCGCAGCTTTCTAGTGGAAAGATTATATTCACAAACGGCGCGTTAATTAAAGCCCGATATTTCTCGTCGTGGCGCATCGAAGCGGATTTAATTGATTGCTGCTAATTTGGCAGGGAATCGTTCAAATTTACTTTTTTCTGCGATTTTACTTTTTCAGTGTTTGATTTTTGAGATTCTTTTTTTCACGTTCACGAGGCAGTATTTATTTACTGAACCGTGTTTTTTTTTGCAATTCGAAATCAGTTTAAAGAGAAACTACACAATCCAGCCATTTCATGTTAAAAGAGATAAAAAAAACTTATGACGATGTAATAAATTATTTTATATTGAATAAACGAATTTGAGTTAAACGATTCTGTTTAATTTTAGCAAATATTCCATTCAATCAAACACTGAACAATAAACTTCAGTTCAATAAACTTCCATTCGCGATTTCTTTACATTTTTTAAATATTCCCCTTAAGGTCTATTCAGAATAGAATTTTTAAAATATCGAGCTAGAAATTCTCCCCCCTCCACATCTATTATTTTATATAAAATGAGAATGTAAAAAATAATGACAATTTGATTTTTTTCGATAAAATAGTGGATTTACAGGGGGTAAATTTCCAGCTCGGTCTGAGAGCACTGATATAAAGTGACATTCAGAGAGATTGCGTATAGGTTTTTACAAAAAAAAATAAACTCAATTGTCAGAATACAAATTGCCTATTATTTCGCTGTCCATGGCAAGTTTCAGGCAAGAAGATCTAAATTTAACCATTTTTCACAGCTTATTTCAATGGCTTCATGAGAGATTTATCACATCAGGGTGGCCACAAGATTCAATTTTTTCATTTCCCTGACATTTCCTTGACTTTTCCCTAACTTTCAGACAAATTTCCCTGACATATAAAAGAATAAAAATGCGAACAAATTTTCAGTAAAAATACTATTGAAATTTTTCAAAAATTTCGTGTAATTTTCACTAAATTCATAAGAACAGTGGCGGATTTACATAAGGGCACATGGGGCACGTGCCCAGGGGACCCCACAAAAGTAATATCTACTTTTTTAATTCTTATCGACGTTATCGAATTAGATCGTATATTTTCAGATACTCAAAAAATGTATGATTGATTAAAAAAATATGGAATATATATTGTGTTATTTGTAATTTGAAATCCCTTACAAGGGGGGGGGGGGATTCCACAAAATTCTACAAAAAATTTCAAAATTCCTTAAAACCCTAGAAACTGTTTGAAATTTCTTAAAATTTCATACAAATACAAATTGCCTATTATTTCGTTGTCCATGGCTAGTTTGAGGCAAGGAGACCTAAATTTAACCATTTTTCACAGCTTATTTCAATGGCTTCATGTGAGATTTATCACATCAGGGTGGCCACAAGATTATATTTTTTCATTTTCCTGACTTTTCCCTAACTTTCAGACAAATTTCCCTGATAAATAAAAGAATAAAAATGCGAACAAATTATCAGTAAAAATACTATTGAAAATTTTCAAAAATTTCGTATAATATCACTTTAAATCTTTTGAAATTTAAAATCACTTTACACCAAATTCGTAAAAATCACTCAAATTTATGACAACCTTGGAAATCTCTTAAAATTTCTATAAACATCTTAAAATTCGACGAAATCCCTTCATTAATATTTCATGAAAACCCTTAAACTTTCACTAATTGATTTAAAATTTCTCAAAATTATTTCAAATCGTTTAAATTCCTCAAAAAACTTCAAAATATTTTTAAATTCCTAAAAATCTCTTAAAATTTCCTACAAGCTTTCAAAATTCCACACAATCTTTTGAAAATATTTTGAAAAACTTCAAAATTCTACGAGGAACTTTAATATCTTTTAAAATGCGTCAAAATCTCTTAAAATTATTGGAAACTTACTGAAATCTTTTAAAATTTCTAGAAACATCTCTAAATTCCTTAAAATTTCACTACAATATCTAAAATCCCATAAAATTTTATAAATTTTTAAAAATCTATTAAAATTCGATGAAATCCTTTAAAATTATATAAGGAACTATAAAATTCCCTAAAATAAATCAAAAAATCGAAATAAAAATTCTTGGAAACAAAACCTCACAAAATTTTTTTAAAATAAAAAATAATTTTTGAAATTTGTTTTCATTCCACGAGGAATATTTCATATTTTTAAAATCATTTTAAAAATGTCAAAATTTCTTTAAATTTTTACAAGCTTCTTAAAATTCTTTATAATTCCACGAAAAACTTTAAAATCTCTTAAAATACTTAAAGATCTCTTAAATTCTTGAAAAGACTTTAAAATTCCATAAAATTCAGCAAAATCTTTTATAAATAATAAAAATCTTGCGAGATTCTTTAAAATTTCAATACAAACCCTAAAATAACTGTTAAAAAACATATATTTCTTATAATTCATTAAAATCCAACGAGAATATTTTATAATCCCTTAAAATTTCTTAAAAATCTTCCAAAACTCTTAAAATTCTATAGAATTCCATAAAAAACTAAAAAATTCCTAAAAATACGTAAAAATCTTTTAAAATTTCTGAAAACTTTTCAAAATTACCTAAAATTCCTTAAAATTCTTTAAATTCCCCAAACTTTCTTAAAAATCTCTTAAAACTTCAGGAAGTCCTTTAAAGTTTCACTAAATCTTTTAAATATTATACAAATCTCTTCTAATCCCTTTAAATTCCTAGAAACCTCTTAAAATCTTTAGAAACTCAAAGAATCTCAAAGAATGCCTGGAAATTCTTTATAATCCTTCGAAATCCTTGGAAAGTTTCTAAAATTTGTTAAATAAACTATAAAGTCTATATACGCAATACGACAAAAATAACTTAATTAGCATAAATGTCAATTTCTATTTTCCCTGACATGTGGCCACCCTGCTCATCCTTTAAAGTACTATAAATGATATTATCGAGCGCACTAGAGAATATATAAAAGCGTCTGAATTGGAAAGTACGAATCAACCGGAAGAATTATATGAAATATCAACTCGCTTCCTGTTATGACGGAAAAGTTTGACAGGTCGTGCAACAGTTAGTGCTCACCCCTTCCTCCTGGCGCACCCTATTTCCACCCCTTGTTATCCAGTCCAACTTACTAGCAAGCATCCTTTCCCAGCTTTGCTTCTCGCTCACAAAACGTCCACGCGCCATGGTGCGGGGTAGGTCGTTTTCCACCCCTTCTCACCCTTATACCCACAATTCGAAGCGAACGAGACGAAAGCACACGAATACGTGACGACGCATAAATCGGCCACTTAAGCTCACCGAGCTTTCGAACTGGACGAAGGAAATCCCGGGGAACGGGCTCCGGAGGGAATACCAAAGGCTGAGGGTGAAACGATCGATCGTTCTGGTCTTTTTGCGTTACATCCAAACGGGAACAATATATTTTCCTATTCGGCTTTGATAGTATTTGTGCGTTTCCCAAATCCGCGTGACTTTGATAAATATCGAGGACAGTATGAATGTTTTTGTAGATTCTCTTTAAACCGAGGCAATGCTGGTACAAAGGGTTAAAACTGGGAGGGATGATGATGGGTGAAAACATTTTTCATCAGGATTCCAAATTTCTTGTACTGATTCATACTTTCTTGTAAATGAAAGTATGAGTCAGTACAAGGAGGAGATTTAGGGATATGTATTTTGTACTAATTCTGCCAAATGAATATAGTTGTCAGCGGCTAAAAAAACCAGGAGAATTTTTCATCATGGCTGATTGTAACGAAATTCAATTTTTCGAAGGAAATTATGGTAAACTGTTTGATGAAAAGCGTTATTTTGAAACAGGTCAGGTGGGTAGGTAGCAAACTGGGTACGTAAATATCAGGCACTCCTCACTTATAGCTGAGCAGTTGCGTTTTAATTAGCTGCCTTCATATTGCAGGGAAACCGAGGGCAATTTAAACTAGTAGAACTTTTTTCAATTTTTGTTCTTCATTTTTGCAATTTCGTATTTTTTTTTTTTTTTTTTTTTTTTTTTGGTAAAACTCTGATTATCGAAAACCAAGGTTGTCTTTTGACTTACCTTACGGCTAAGACTCATATTCGAAACTTCTTAATTCCTCATCAAGATGAAACCAGCGAACCTGAAATAAATATACGTATGAAAAAGCGTAAGAAAATTTGCAATTGGAAGAACAATTTATAGGAATAAATATTTTATAATCCTGACAACTGAAACTTAGAAAAATGTTGAATTAACTAAAACGGAAGCAGGGTGTCTGCAATTTGAAATTTCCGGTTTTCTCCCGGTTATTTCCAGTTTTTTCCCAGTCAAATTTTTTTTCCTGCGACCAATTTATGATTTATAATTCCTGCCTTTTTACGATTTTTGAAAAAAAACAACATTTTTTGATTTAATTAGTTTCTATTTTGTGCACACTTTTTGTTAGTAGAAACAATAAATTGAGAATTGTTAATTCTTGAAATATAAAATCTTGTTATTCTTTATGTAATTTTAGGAATCTTCACGAGTTTTATAAAATTCCTTGAAATGACTTTATTATGAAGTATTAAATCTTATAATAATTTATTTAATTTCAGGAATCTTCATGAGTTTTATAAAATTCCTAAAATGCCTTTATTACCCTTCAAATTTGGTGAAATTCCTTTAAATTTCGTAAATTCACTTGATATTTCTTACAATTACTTAAAATTACTGAAAATCCCACGAAGTCTCATTAAATCTCTTAACATTTCCGAAAATCTACTGAAATTTTGTAAAATCTATGGGATCCATTCAAAGTCTTTAAAATTACTTAATATCCCATACAATATGGTAAAATTATGTAAAATTCCATAAAATTTGGAAAAATCTCTTAAAGTTTTTTAAAATCCTATAAAATTTCATGAAATCCCTTAAAATTCCTGTCAATCCCATGAAATCGCGTAAAACTCCCCTACAATATCTTAAAATCCCTTTAACATTCTTTAAAATCTGGTGAAATTCCTTAAAATTACTTGAAATTACTCAAAATCTCATTTCCATGAAATTTGATTAAATTCTTGAAAATCCAATATAATCTTATGAAATCCTATGAAATTCCTTTAAATTTGGCAAAATCGATTGATATTTCTTAAAATTACTTAAAATTACTCAAAATCCCATAAAGTCTCATTATATCCCTTAAAATTACACAAAATTCCATAAAATCTTTAATAATCCTTGTTGTTCCATAAAATTCCAGAACCTATCGTTATAACTCAAAAAAATATTTAAAATCCTATGAAATCTTATGAAATTCCTTTCAGTTTAGCAAAATCCATTGATATTTCTTAAAATTACTCAAAATTCCATGGAATTTCGTTAAATTCTTTAAAACTCTTGAAAATCCAATATAATCTCACCAAATCCTTTAGAAATGAAATTAAATGTGCTTAAAATTAACTAATATCTCATAAAAATCTTAAAGTTCTTTAAAATTACTTAGAATCTCCCACAATATTATCAAATCCCATAAAATTACTTACAATCCCATGAAATCCCTTGAAATTGCTAAAAATTCAATGAAATCTCGTAAATCCCTTGAAATCCTTGAAAGTCATTAAAATAACTTAATATCCTATGAAATATTGTAAGATCTCTGAAAATTACTTAAAATTCCATGTAATTTTGTGAAATCTTTTAAAATTTCATAAAATTCATCGAAATATCGTGAAATAAATTAATATTTTTTAAATCACAATAAATTTCGAAAAAAAACCTTTTAAATTCCTTAAAATTTTTCAAGATTGCGTGTGAAATCTCATTAAATCTGTTAAAATACCTTAAAATTCAATAAAACGTCGTAAAATGTCTAAAAGTTTCTCAAATTACTTAAAATTCCGCAAAATATATAGTCAAGTTCCTGAAAATTACTTTATAGTCCTTTAAAGTCCTACAATTTTTCCCAAAAAAATGTGAGATTGGAAAAATTATGGGATTTCAAAAGTATGCAAAATAATTCAGAGATTTTAATTTTTGAGATATAAAAATTTGTAATTCCTAGTCTAATTTTAGGAATCTCAATAGATTTGTAAAATCCTTTTAAATTCCTGAAAATTATTCAAAGTCCCATTAAATCCCATTAAAACCTTAAAAATATCTAAAAATTCAATGTAATTTTATGAAGTCCCTTCAAATACCTTACAAGTTTTAAAAATCACTTGAAATTCCACAACACATCTATCCTTAAATCT
Organism: Synergus japonicus; assembly: GCA_900474275.1. NCBI lineage: Eukaryota > Metazoa > Arthropoda > Insecta > Hymenoptera > Cynipidae > Synergus > Synergus japonicus. The sequence continues at coordinate 7,306 of UCOH01006136.1, forward strand.
TCTAAGATTTATCAAAATCCCAGCTCTCTTAAAATTGCTAAAAATCTAATGAAATTTCGTAAAATTCCTTGAATCTCTCAAAAGTCCTTAAAACTATTTAAATATCCCTTAAAATACCTGCAAATCCAATTAAACTTCCTGAAAATCCTTGACAAAGCTTTAAAGATTCTAAAATTACTTAAAATTACACAAAATATCGTTAAATCCTTCAAAAAAATTCCCAGTCCTAATTGAAATTGCCAGTTTTCTCCCGGTCAAATAAAATTCTCGTCTTTTCCCCGGTTTCACGTTTTTCTAAACACCCTGGAAGAACTCCCAATAAGAATAAGGAATTAGTAATTCCTAAGATGTCCAACTGACTCACGACCTGCAGACTCTGCAAATCTACACGTGAGGCTTGACAAAGACAAGATGGCAGGTGCGTTTGGCTCCCTTGGCTATCTGCACGCATATGAATGGACACAAATCAGGCTAATTATTTGGGTCGGGGTTCAGGATACACAGAATAAGGGATCTTCGAGAGTGTTTAGTTTGAGTATAGAGGGTCGCCGGTTAGCTCGGAAACCCGAACGCAGCACTAAGGGCGACGGCTGCCGGCGACAGCCTCGAATCGACCAATCACACCCTTGGGACAGTCAGCAGTTGCGAATGCAATGAAGGACATGTCAGGATAATTACCACACGCCTTCTTCGTTCCACATCTCGTCATTCGAGCCTTCAGTCCTCATTTTACTTCCCTCCTCAACAAGCTCATCGTGTTAGTATAAAATATCAAAGTTTGACCCCAGCTGATAAAATTCACATGGTCCACGTGAAGTTCGACTGGAAAATCGGAATACTCAACCTAGAACATAATATTCCACCGTTTAACATAATTTTAAATTGTATTTTAAACTATAAACAGTATTAAAAAATTAATTCATTTGAGTGAGATTTTCGTCCCTCCTCTCTTCATCATGTTGGGAACGAAAGGTTCAAACCAACACGAAGAGTTGGACGTATTTACTGAATCCTGCATAATTCATTCATAACATAAGATGTCTAGCGGACTGGAAAACCGGGAAAAATTTGGGAATTTTATTTCACCAGGAGAAAACCAGGAAATTCATTTAGGACCGGGAATTTTTTAAGAATTTAACGATATTTTGTGTAATTTTAAGTGATTTTAAAAACTCTTAAGGTACTTGAAGGGACTTCATAAAATTACATTGAATTTTTAAATATTTTTAAGGTTTTAATGGGATTTAATGGGACTTTGAATAATTTTCAGGAATTTAAAAGGATTTTACAAATCTATTGAGATTCCTAAAATTAGACTAGGAATTACAAATTTTTATATCTCAAAAATTAAAATCTCTGAATTATTTTGCATACTTTTGAAATCCCATAATTTTTCCAATCTCACATTTTTTTGGGAAAAATTGTGGGACTTTAAAGGATTATAAAGTAATTTTCAGGAATTTGACTACATATTTTGCGGAATTTTAAGTAATTTGAGAAACTTTTAGACATTTTACGACGTTTTATTGAATTTTAAGGTATTTTAACAGATTTAATGAGATTTCACACGCAATCTTGAAAAATTTTAAGAAATTTAAAAGGTTTTTTTCGAAATTTATTGTGATTTAAAAAATATTAATTTATTTTACGATATTTCGATGAATTTTATGAAATTTTAAAAGATTTTGTGAAATTGCATTGAATTTTAAGTAATTTTCAGAGATTTTATAATGTTTCATAGGATATTAAGTTATTTTAACGACATAAGAGATTTTATTGGATTTTCAGGATTTTCAAGAGATTTCATAGAATTTTAAGAAATTTTATGGGATTTGATAATATTTTGGGAGATTCTAAGCAATTTTAAGGAACTTTAAGATTTTTATGGAACATTAAGTAATTTGAAGAACATTTATTTTCAGAAATTTTTAAGGATTTGATGAGATTATATTGGATTTTCAAGAATTTAACTAAATTTCATGGAATTTTGAGTAATTTTTAGAGATATTATGAGACTTTATGAGATTTTTAGTAATTTAAAGGAATTTTAAGGAATTTCGGCAGATTATGAAGGATTTAAAAGGGATTTTAAGATATTGTATGGGAATTTTATGCTATTTCATGGGATTGTCAGAAATTTTAACGTATTTAATGATATTATATTGGATTTTCAAGAATTTGAAAGACTTTAATGAAATTTTATGGAATTTTTAGTATTTTTAAGAGATATACTGAGACAATGGAATTTTAAGTAACTTTAAGAAATATTAATTGATTTTGCAAAATTTAAAGGAATTTCATAAGATTTCATAGGATTTGTTATAATTTTAAGGATTATGGCTATAGGTTGTGGAATTTTATGGAATTTTATGAAACAACAAGGAATATCAAAGATTTGATGAGATTTTATTTATGGACATTTATTTCTAAACATTTTTAAAGATTTTGTGAGATTATATTGGATTTTCAGGAATTTCAAGGAATTTCATAAGATTTCATAGGATTTTTAGTAATTTTAAGGGTTATAACAATAGGTTGTGGAATTTTAAGAAATTTTATGGAACATAAAAGAATATCAAGGAATATCAACTGATTTTATGAAATTTAAAAGAATTTAACAGTTCATGGGATTTTAAATGATTTTCAAGAATTTTACGATATCTTATATTTTAGTAATTTTAAGAACTTTTAAGGAATTCAAGTTATTTTACGAAATTTCGGCAGCTTTTCCGGAATTTTTTTTAGAGATTTAATCAGATTTCATGGGACTTTGAGTAATTTTAAGAAATATCAAGAATTTACGAAATTTAAAGGAATTTCACCAAATTTTGAAAAAAAATAAAGGCATTTGAGGGAATTTCAGGAAACTTATGATAATTCTTCCACAAAAAATTAACGTTTATGCAAATGAATTAATGTTTTAACACTGTTTATAGTTTGAAATACAATGAATATTCGTTGATATAAAATCAAAAATTCTTCATTTGAACTTTTGGTACAGAACTTTTGGTACACTTTGGGATATCTTTAATGTAGGGTCGCAGCTGGGGGTTCAGATTGTAGTGCAGAGAATGTTATTTCTTGCTCCACCGAAAGCATAACCTTCACGTTACCATGCGACCAGCTCCAAGCCTGGAAGGTATAACCGGAAGGCCATTAGCCAAATTGCGAGGTGTCTGCTCGTTGTACCGCTCTATTACCTTTCAGCCTGATCCTCGGTCCTGGTTCCAGCAACCTCATCTCTCTTCCAAGCCATTCGTCGGGTTGTGGATACCGCATCGATCTCGCGTTACTACCATCTCTTAATCCGCTCGTAAGACGAGCGTTTCTCATTCCCATGGACGAGAACCAAGCCATAGTCGTTCATCGTTACACCGGAGAATCCACAACTTTCGGTTCGATAAGGACTCTATCCTCTTTTCCAATTGGATGACGATCTCTATTCTAAGATCCCTACATTCTAGAATCCCTATATTCCAGAATCCTTATATTCTAGTATCCCTATATTCTAGGATCCCTAAATTTTAGGATCTCTAAATTCTACGATCGTCGTGACGATCTACCTTGAATCTGCGTATAATTTACTGCTATTGGTAGAGCCCTTCTCTGTTTGGCTATTACTGGATCTTAATCGTTCAATATGCAAGAATAGCTGGTAAGAGTCTAGGGGAATATTAATATTTCTGAAAATATGAAGGTGTCTTCCTCGGAGAACTTATTCTTATTAATATTGGAGAACAAGCCCAAACCTCGTTAGATTTTCCAGCAGTTTCTGCATAGCCACTACTCTGGAGCAAAATCGCAGGAGCTTGGCGTCCTTTATGCATATTTGAAAACCTCCTTCTCCTTCTCCTTCTCCTTCTCCTTCTCCTTCTCCTTCTCCTTCTCCTTCTCGCCCTAACCTTGCTGGATAACCGTTGCCATCGAGGTTACGGCGATCGGATATTCTGCTCTGACGATCGATTCTACCGAGGGAAATTTCCGGGAGCACAGAGCCAACAGAGGGAGATTGTAAACCGAAGGGATAAGTCACGTGCACTTCGATTCCTGTTTGTTCCTACGCGCGATCCGCTTCCGAAAATACGTGCCTTCTGCAAATCCTCAATTTCCTCTTAATAAAGAATTAATCCCTCGGTGGTACTTTATTTTCATGGACTCCAATTTTAGACAAGTCGGATAATATTTACTCATCAAAAGATGAATTATCGGGTCCAAATTATCGGCATTTAATGAATCAAGTCTCCAAAATGAAATTCTAGACATGACAATCTATATCAGAGTTCTCTTTTAACTTATTCAGATTTTATCAATTTTCAGACATGACATCAAGGAAAAGAAGATACTAGTAATATTTTACGTGTTATGGAAAGCAGTGACTGCGAATTGAGAATCTTGACATGTTTTTTTTTCAGATTTCTTTCGCTGAATTTGAAACCGTCATAATGTTTCCATCGGAGATTATACTTTCTGAAGAAAACCATACTCTCTAAAATTGAATCAATCCAATTCCACTGATTTTCAGTGACTCTTTTCTCAAGATTTTAATCAGTGAAAATTCATTGAAAATTTTCAGTAATCGTCACTAAACTACTAAAAATTTTAGTGACTTTTCACTAATTTCCAGTAGATTATTCACTAATTAAAATCGTGAGAAAAAAGTCACTGAAAATCAGTGGAATTTGACTGCACTGTAAAAAAAACTTCAATTACTTTAGTTGAAGTTTTTTACAATTACTGTAGCTGAATGAATATTCAAACAAAAGTAGTTGAATTTTCAATATATTTCTAACAGTGTGGTAATCAGTTAAATTTCACTGATTCAAGTTTAGAGTAGGCAGTATGGTTTTATAATAATTAATTGGAGAAATAGAAAATGGAAAAATAGAAAATAGAAAAAAGAAAATAGAAAATAGCCAAAACGTGTTTGGCAATAAGGTATAACTGTATCGACTCTCTGATCGACCAGAGACCCTGGTAAAGTCCTACAGAAGAAGGTAGAAGGTCGTTTCTGAAACTTCAGTGAAACCACTTTGAAACAGGTTCGCGTTTCCCCTGAGGTCCTGTTTTTTGCCTCTTTTCTAGCTTGCCCGGTCCAGTTCTTACTCTCTCAAAGCCTGTATGACGTTTAGACGATTTATAACAGCGATACCAGAAATTAGGAACTAACTCGTCTCTGGAATCGGACTTTATTCAACAGGAGGAGGACTATTTGTATCTGATTACGTCTCAGCAACCATAAATAAAAAAAACAGTTTCAGTCACATATTTTAGAATCGGCTCTCTTTGGTTTTTTAGTTATTTCTTTAAAGTAGCAAACCAACACACAGGCGATTATTTATTTAATTTCTTATAAGTTCGAGTCATTAAAAAAATCAATGACATTTTGCTGATTCTAGTTTAGAGAGTGTCTAAGATTTTAGGGACATTTCGAAATATCTTTGGTTGGATATAACTTTTTTTAGAAAGGTGTTTGTAGTTCAAGAGGTTTCTAGGAATTTTACTGGATTTTGACTATTTTTAAGTGATATTTTTGGGGTTCTAAAGATTTTTAAGTGATTTGAAAAGGTTTATTTCGAGGAGTTTTAAGAGATTTTGAAATGTTTCAGAGAATTTTAATGGACTTAAAGGAATTTTAAATGTTTTATTAAAATTTCCAGGAATTTTCAAAGAAGTCTAATAATAATTAATAATAATTTTGTTTACTAAGAAATATTTCATATGAGGTTTGAAGGATTGTAAATTTGTTACGTAACTTTATTGAGGGATTACAAACGAATTTTTATACATATATAATTTTAAAGGATTTCGAAGATTATCGTAAAATATTAAGGGATTTTATGAGATTGTTCTAATTATTAAAAGATTTTGTAGAATTTTTAAAGATTTCATGAAATTTGATAAGATTCCTAAGAATTTTAAGAGATTTTAAATTTTAAGAAATTCCAAGAGTTATTTTAATGAAATTTTAGAGATTTTTGCTAATTTTAACTTGAATTTCAATAGATTTATAATTTTAATGGTTGTTGTGTATTTTTAAGAGATTTTGAGAGGTTTTTGGCAGTTTTAAGAAATCTTAACGCATTTTAAGAGAGTTCAAATGGTTTTAGAGAATTTCCAGGAAGTCGAGAGATTTTAATGTAATTTTAAAAATATTGTATGGAATTTTGAAGAATTTTGTGAAACTTTATGAGATTTCTAATAATTTTAATACATTTTAAAAGACGTCTAGGGTCTTTAAATTTTATCGTATAATTTAAAGAATTTCAAGCAGTTTCTAAGAATTTTAAGAAGTTTTCACGAATTTTAAAAGATTTCATGAGATTTCTATATAAGTTTTAGAATATTTTACGGTGTTTAAACGATTTTAAAGTTTGTCAGATAATTTGTAGAGCTTTTTACGAATTTTAATTTGAATTTCAAGAGCTTTTTGGGAGTTTTAAGAAATATTAACGAATTTTAAGGTATTTCGAAGGATTTCCTTAAATTTTTTTGCGCCATTAATTTATTTTTCTTCTTTCAACTTCAAGTCATTCAAAAGCCAATCAGGTTTGCAACAGCAAATAACAATATATGCAAGATATTCGAGACATTTCCTGACACCAGTTTTTTTAAGATAGGATAATATTATCTGAGGAATAAAAAATCTGTTATAAAGAATGTTGCTGATCTTTAAAAATAGATTGTGACTTGCTATTTGTAACTGAGTACAATGGCAATAATTGACGAGGAAGAGTATTAAAGTGCGATAGCACTGAACAGTAGAACTTATGAGATACTCGGTGCTAAAATTCCGGTGGGAATCTAGAAGCTCTTTCAGCATTTCGACCTTGAAAGACGCATTGTTGACCACTGCAATTTCCTTGCACTGAGAAAAATATCTGGTACGAACAACAAAACTTTTGTTTTGTTGCAAAGTTTTGTTGAAAGAACCAAGATTTGGTTGGCACAACCAAACAATTTTTGTTGTTTCTATAGCAACCAAAAGTTTTGTTGTCCGTACCAGATATTTTTCTCAGTGTGATAGATCCACTTAAGTATCGGTAAAATAAATTTAACTGATTACCAGTCAAATTCCACTGATTTGCAGTGACTCTTTTCTTACGATTTTAATCAGTGAAAAATCACTGAAATTTTTAGTAGTTTAGTGACGATTACTGAAAATTTTCAATGAATTTTCACTGATTAAAATCTTGAGAAAAGAGTCACTGAAAATCAGTGGAATTTGACTGCTTCAGTTTTAGAGAGTAACCGTTCACAGAAAAAACAAGGATTGAAAATGTTTACACCTGAAATCAGTTTTTAGTCTTGTTTTAAGACTAAGAAATCTAAAAACAAGACTTCTTAGTCTTAAAACAAGACTTAAAACTGACTTAAGACTGAAATTCAGCCTAAAAACTGATTTCAGCTGTAAACACTTTCAGTCCTTGTTTTTTCTGTGTTGGTTTCCAAATTAAGTTGCCGCCTATTAACATTAGATGATTTCTGATTGATTTCGAAGTGATTACAGGATTAGAGGTACTGGATCCTCAATTTCAGGTGATTGAAACAATATTTGTCAACTGATTCCAAGTTATGTAACCCACGTTCCGAAGTCCAATAAATCTTTCATCCAACCGTACTGATGACTTTCCACTCCACCATTAATGTGTGTACTTGTAAGAATTCTTTTCATTCTCTACACAAAAAATGTGACAAAGTAGAAGTGGAAAGTGAGAAGTGAGAAGTGAGAAGTGAGAAAAGTGTTACGTAACCAACCCCCAGACAACCTTAATTCAAGAGATTATCTCGGTCATGGATTACTTTGTGCTCCCTTTGAGAGCGGAAACGAAAAGAGGAGAGGAGAGTTTGCAAGAAATCGTACGGTCGAATTTGCCGGCGAGCGAGTTGTAGCGAGTGAGGCGAGTTCAAGGGGGGTTTAACAAGTGAGCTCCCGTCGACCAAGCTCTCTTGCTTGTAGAAATTTAGTCCAGCTCGTATCGAGAATACGACACGCTTTCGCTCCCCTGTAATCGCACAAAATATCGTATCAAGAGGAGGCTGGCAACCTGAGTCGGTGTATATATTCCCAGCTGGTGCTAATATCATGAAGGAAGATCTTTCGTCGATGAGGCAGTGCAGTGCCAATAGATCCGGAAGACAATACATTCCAAGGCTGCGAATTCGAAGCGCCGTAAGAGGCGGTGTGGCGCTCATACTAGGAAGGTGGGTTGTAGGTTGGAGTGCGAGCGAACAGACGAACGGAGGGCTGCTGGATGCATTAATCATCTCCGTAGCCGCTTCGCTCGCACGGGTTCCCTCGTCTCTCGTCTCTCGTTCTCGTTCTAGTCCTCTCTATCCTTTTCGATCCATTTCTATCCTTTTCTATTCTCCTCTATCCTCCTCCATCCCGCTCACGCCTTTCCAGAGCCACCGCTATATCTGTATAGACATAGACCTCCGCTCTCTCTGCAGAGCGACTCGAACGAGCAAGAATACGCTCCGGGGCACAAGGTAAAATAAATAGTTCGCCGGCATGTTGCTGCCGACGCTGCCACGTGAGGTGGTATATCCACTATTTCTCTCTCTCTCTCTCTCTGCTCTCTTTAGATCTCGACCTCTGTTCCATGTTTTATCCTTCTCTCAAATTCGCGTCACCCGAGCTAGACTTCTCATTATTCAATCAAACGTGCGATGTTGGAGGTGGTATTTTGACTCGGGACAATCTTTACAAGCAAGGGTAGAAATATCATTTTGTTCTGCAACTCATTTCTGGGTTCTTGAGCTTTTATTATACTTGCAATGAGGATTGGAAAATTGTCACTTGGATTCGAGTTGTTGTTGCAGAGATGAAATAAGCTTTCGAGGTGTACTGTTGATGTTTAGATGCTTTTGAAGAACTTTTCTTCGGAACCAATTCGAAAATTTCTGAATCATTCCGGAATTTGTGTCCGAACCAAACAGTTTTATTCCGATCTAATCCGAGGGATGTTTTCAATCCTTTTTAATCTGTGTCTCAACTCCAAATTTAATCCGAATGAATCCGAAGCTTACCTTTTAATCATTTTTAATCCGTGGCCCTTAATCCGAATGAATCCGAAATCTATCCGACTACACTTTTTAATCCGTGCTTCCAATCCAAATGAATCCGAACACACTTTTCAATCCGTACGTCTAATCCGATTGAATCCGAAACTAAACCGATCTCACATTTCAATCCGAACGGTCAATCCGAATGAATGCGAGCCTCATCAAAAAAAATTTTTTAATCCTTTCCAATCCTTTCCAATCCGTCAGTCTCTACAAAGTTGAATCCGAATGAATCCGACTTTAAATCGAATGAATCCGATAAAATTCGGAAATACTTTCAATCCTTTTCAATCCGTAACCAACAAAAATTTCAGTCCGAATTAATCCGATATTCAATCCGTACACACTTTTCAATCCGTTATCCCAATCCGAATCAATCCGAAATCAATTCAAACTACTTTCAATCCTTTCTAATCCGTAGCTTTAATCCGAATGAATCCGAAACCAATCGGAACTTATTTTCTATCCTTTCCAAACCGAATGAATCCGAAAAAGTTGTGACTAATCACTTAAAAATAAAATTTATATTTAAAAAATGTAAGTGCAAATATGTCACTGAACATCATCCTTCACGTTAGATTGGAATCCTTGCTTCGATCTTGTTGGTTATATAATTAGAATTAACACGTTTTCGGTTCAAAGTTGAGTTTATTCAAAATAGTGTAAAAGTGTAAAATACATAAACGTGAGAATGTGTGAAAACTGTATGATTGCTAGAAACTGTATTTGTGAACTTTATGTGTGCTGAATGAACTTTTATTTAGTCTTTATTCTTTAGTCTTTAGAGTCTTTAGATTACTGTATAAAATATAAAGAGAAAATCTGAAGCGACACGTAAGAGAGGTTTGTCACGACTGATCGACAAGCAGATGAATCGACGGACCTCCAAGTGAGATATTAGTCACTATAGCTTTGCATGGCAACGAGACGGTTACCGGACACTATCAGTTCTATAATCATAAATATCGGTGTTTAAGAACTGTGCCGCCAAACTCCAACAGATCTTGGATTAGATCGGATTCATTCGGATTGAAATCCTTCCTTTAACCTCGGAATCAGTCGGATAGAAATTTTGGATGACTTCGGATTCAGACGGATAGAAATCGAGGATAGACCTCGGATTAGGTCGGAGTAGAATCCTCTTTTTCATTTCGGATTAAATCGGATAGGAATCCTTAGATCGACCTCGGATTGAATAGGATAGAAATCAGACTTCAGATTAGATCAGAATTAAACTGTTTGCTTCGGATACAAATTCTGGAATGAAATTGATTCAAAAGGATACATTTTTTTCGATCCGCACCTTTCGCCAGATTAGTTCCCCAGTGGGCAAAAAATTGAAAGAAGTTTTTAGAACGTCCTAAAAGAGTCCTATGTCAAACCAAAAAACGTCCAATATTCCAAAGACGTTTTTAGGATGTTTTTAGAACATTATAAAAATTTCTTTCAATATTTTGCCCACTGGGTCTCTTGGAAAGTGAAAGAAAACATTTAATAGTGCGTATGGACAATTTGAAGTATGTAAAGATGTGAAATTAATGAAGAAAGGATAATGTGACAGAAATGGAAAGAGTAGGGAATTTTTTTTAACGAATATTCAAGCTTTCATTTCAAAAAATCAGTTTTGCCTAATCAGATTTGCAACAATAATGTATTTCTGATTTTCAAAATATTTTGTGACACCATTTTTTTAGAGAGGAATTTTAAAAGGTTTCTAAGAATTTGAAGGGCTTTTTGACAATTTTCAAGTAATTTTCACTAAATTCAAAAGGAATGAATTGTGGATTTTTTCTTTAAGGAAGAAATGGAATGGATTTTGAATATTGTAAAATTTGGAGGAATTTTAAGATGTTTCAATGAATTTTAAGGGATTTGGAAGGTTTTGTATGAAATTTTAAGAGATTTCAAACAGTTTCTAGGGTTTTAGGGAATTAAACACTTTTTCGTGGAATTTCGAGAAATTTTGACGATTTTCAAGTAATTTTCATTAAACTTAAAAGAATATTAGAATTTCTAAATAATTGTGTAAAATTTTAAGGGATTTCAGAATATTTAGAGGAATTTTAAAGGAATGGATTTTGAATCTTTCCTAGGAAGGAACGATTTTAATGGATTTTGAATATTGCAAAATTTGGAGGAATTTTAAGATATTTCAACGAATTTTAAGGGATTTGGAAAGTTTTGAATGAAATTTTAAGAGATTTCAAACAGTTTCTATAGTTTAAGGAATTTAGAAATTTTTTGTAGAATTTTGAAAAATTTTCCGAGTTTTTAACGTATCGTAAGGAGTTTTGATACATTACGTTAAATTTTGTTACGATACGTTAAAAACTCGAAAAATTCTTCAAAATTCCACAAAAAATTTCTAAATTCCTTAAAACCCTAGAAACTGTTTGAAATCTCTTAAAATTTTATACAAAACCTTCCAAAACCCTTAAAATTCGTTAAAATATCTTGAAATTCCTCCAAATTTAAAAACATTAAAAATCCATTAAATTCCTTGTATAATTCCACTAAATATTCTAAAATCCCTTAAAATTCTACAAAAATTATTTAGAAATTATAAAATTCTTATCGAGTGCCGAATGACTATATACTCTCTTCAATTACCATCGTCTATAAAATAATTAGAAATTTCATAAAAATCCACCAAATCCATAAAAATTCCACAATATTTTTTTAAAAATCGACTAATTTCTTGGAATTGAAAATTTCGTAGAATTTAAAAGAATTTGGAAAGTTATCTTCAAATTTTCAGGGATTTCAAGAGGTTTTTCTGATTTTTAAAAAATTTTGTAGAATTTTCAAGGATTACATGGAATTTTTTGATGCGAGATTTTAGGGACATTTTTCAGTTATTTTTACGAAGTTTTACAGATTTGTAGGATTTTAAAAAGAATTCCTAGAATTTTAAAATATTTTAAGAACTTTGAGAGATTTCAACGAATTTTAAGAGAATTCAAAAGATTTTTATGATTATTGAAAGATTTTGTGGAATTTACTGAAATTTCTAATGATTAAAAAATTTTAAAGAATGTAAAGGGACTTAAAGTTTTATTGTAGAATTTAAAGAATATGCAGAAGTTTCTGGAAATTTTAAGAGTTTTTCGCGAATTTTAAGAGATTACAACGAACTTTAAGCTATTTTGAAGGTTTTCCTGAAATTTTAAGTGATTTCAAAAACTTTTTGGGCGTTTTAAGATATTTCAAGGGATTTTAAATCTTCTTGTGAAGTTTCGAAGAATTTTAAGAGATTTCAAAAGATTTCGGAGAATTTTAAGGAACTTTAAGGAATTTTAAAAGAAGTCAAGAGATTATAATAATTTAAAAAATATTTTATGGAATTTTTAAGAATTTTGTAAAATTTTTTGAGATTTCTACACTGAGAAACTCTATGTTAGAAAAATTACTAATATCGATAGCAAATAGGGGCAAAATCCCAAAATTGAGACATTTTAATACAGAAAATAATAAATTTTACTATTTCAATAGTTATTTTTTATTATTTAAATAGTAATTTTTCCTATTTAAATAGTAAAATTTATTATTTTCTGTATTAAAATGTCTCAATTTTTGGATTTTGCCCCTACTTGCTATCGATTTTTTTTTAAGGATTTCATGGAATCTAATGAGATTTCTAATAATTTTAATGTTATCGTAGAAATTAAAAAAATTTCAAGAAGTTTCTGAGAATTTTAAGAAGTTTTCACGATTTTTAAGTGATTTCAATGAATTTCATGCGATTTTGAAGGTTTTTATGAAATTTTAAGTAATTTGAAAAGGTTTTAGAGAATTTTAAAGGACTTTAAGAAAATTTTAAATATTGTAATACAATTTCCAAGAATTTTAAAAGAATTCAAGAGATTATAATAATTTCAAAGTTATTTTATGTAATTTCTAAGAATTTTGTGAAACTTTATAAGATTTCTAATAATTTAAAGGGTATTTTTGATTTTTAATAGATTGTACAGAATTTTGAGGATTTTTCATGGAATTTAATGAGATTTATAATTATTTTAATAGACATTAAAGGATGTAAAGAGACTTTAGGTGTTATCAAAGAATTTAAAGAATCCAAGAAGTTTGTGACATTTTTATGACTTTTCAAATATTTTATGAGATTTAAAGGATTTTAAAGTTTGTCAGCTAATTTTATTGAGATAATTTCAAAAGAATTTCTATACATACATGTTTTTTAAAAAATTATGTAGAATTTAAAAGGATTTCGAAAGTTGTAAAATTGTAAAGGATTATATATGAGTTTTTCTAATTTTTAAAATGTTTTGTAGAATTTTTAACGATTTCATGGAATTTGATACGATTTCTAAAGATTTTAAGAGATTTTAAATGTTAAGAAATTGCAAGAGGTTTTTAGGAATTTTTGGAGATCAAGTGATTTTCGATTTTAATGGTTTTTGTTGATTTTTTTCGAGATTTTAAGAGGTTTTTGGGAGTTTTAAGAAATCTTAACGAATTTTAATGTATTTCGAAGATTTTCCTCTCATTTTTTTGCGCCATTCGTTTTTCTTCATTCAACTTCAAGTTATTGAAAAGCCAATCAGGTTTGCAACAACAATCCATGCAAGATTTTCAAAATATTTCATGACTCCGCTTTTTTAAGATAGGAACAAACAAGCAGAAGAATCGATATAATTAGTCCATGATTTCGAATGTCGAACCTTTCGCTTTTTCTAAATTCATCATTTAAGGCATCATACATTTTCCTTCGCGTATTAAAATAAGAAAGGCAGTCACGCAAGTTAATTCCACTTGAACATCGAATTTTGTGCTTCCACTCGTCGGTATACGACAACGGTTTCACGTGAAAAGGATGCTGATGACTGGGAGAGGAAAAAAAGCTTGAAAAAAAGTTAAAATGTCGCATCAGTCGCAAAGCACGAAAACGAGGCTCAAGCCCAGCGGGGCTGTGTTTGCAGTCTCGTGGCAATGTGGCAGGTTGGCAGTTGAATTCCCCCCGCTTCCGTTTTCCTCATTTTGCCACCATCGTCTACCAAGTCTTGGCTCTCTGCGAATTCTCTCGGATCCTTACTTTTTCTCGACTTCTTTTTCCCTCGCTGCGCTCGTCTCATGTCTCACCCTCCAAAGACTCTTTACACCGTCTTCTTCTTCACTCCATTCTTCCTCAACTCCCCCACGAAGCTTACCTTGCCCTCCTTTTTGCAATTGTGAAAATACACTTTTATATAAAAAAATAGATAGCAAATGTAGAAAGCATATTCAGATTCTACAGTTGCTACTGTAGAATTGCTACTTTAATTCAAAAGAGTTTTAGAATTTTAAGGAATTTTAGGATATTTCGTGAAATTTTAAAGGAATTTCTACAATTTTAAGAGAATTTTAAGAATTCTTAGCGATTTTAAAAGGGATTCTAAATGTTTTGAAATTTGGAGAAATTTTAAGAGGTTTCTAAGAATTTGAAAAGATTTCAAAGAATTGAAGCGATTTCTAAGGTTTTCGTGAAATTTTAAAGAATTTCTAAAGGTTTCTAAGAGTTTTATGGGGTTTTAAGGAATTTTAAATGTTATCCTGTAATTCCAAGGAATTTTAAGATTAATTTAAAAGATTTTTAAGAATTGTGAGGAATTTTAGGAAATTTTATGGGATTTCTAATAATTTTAAATGATTTCAAGAGACTAATGACTTTGAAGGTTTTTGTGAATGTTAAGATTTTTTAACGAATTTTAAATATTATGCTGGAATTCTAAGGAATTTCAAGATATTTGAAAAGATTTCTAGGAATTGCGAGGGATGTTATAGAATTTCTAATAATTTTAAGCGATTTCAAGATATTTTTCTAATCTTTAAAAGATTTTGTGGGAATTACAAAGGATTTCATGGAATTTGGCGAGATTTACAGAGATTTTAAATGTTAAGGAATTTCTAGACGTTTGTAAGAATTTTTATAGCAAATGTAGAAAGCATATTTATACAGTTGCTACTGTAGAATCTTTAGTCAAATGTGCTAACATCTTCCGGCCTTATGATTAAGCTTAATTTGCGTTATTGCATTCAAAAAACATGATCCACGTTTTTATATCTAATTCTTTTTTAGAATTCTTGGAAAAGTAACATTTTTTCGGTCCAAAGTGTCACTATATGACAGTTTGAAGATGAATGTTGCTATTTTAGAAAAACAGAAGCCTCCCTAGAACGAAAGCAATTCATCATCCTTCTTATTTTTCGATATTCTTGCTTTTGCCTTCGTAACATTTTCTTTGTGGAGTCATCATCTCCTATTTGATGAGACACTCTAAGACACTTTTTTAGCCACTTTCCTAGAAATTAATGAGGAGTACTTTGACTTTTTTACTTAAAGTCACCGATTTTTCGACGCTAGATTTTCCCATTTCCTCAATTGCTTTGAAAAACTCGAAGCAAAATTTGTGAAAATGCTCGTTGCAAAAAATAGAAACGAAATGAAGTAAAGAAGTCAAGATCGTCTGAAGCAGCTTCGCCTCTCTTAGGATCACTCGGGCGTGAGAAAGAGGAAAGTGGTGGTAAGAAGAGGAGCAAGACGGGGTTGTGAGGGGAAAAGAGAGGATAGTTCCTTGCGAGCTTAATTGCCGTTTCGCCGCCTGCATTCGAGCGAAAGGTTTTCAAGAGTAGCTACCGAAGGAAGAGGCGGCCGTGGTTCAAAGGAGGTGACTGGTTAATTACCAGGGTGGTGAACATAGCCATAAGAGTCGGAATATTTCTCTTACTATGTCTGCCTTAATATAAATACATTGACCAGCACAAGTTAGACGCCACATTAATTTGCTTGCGTGCTTACATGCAGAATTTATATTACACCTTTATTCAAATGCAACACCGCCTAGCAGAATGCTAATGTTTATATCCGTAAAACAATAAATTCCTGATCTTTTTCATTTACATAATGCAACGAAAAAAGCAACGAAAAAAGCAACGAAAAATGCTTTGTAAATTTTAGATCTCCGAATAAATAGGTCATTAGATTGACTTGTTCATTATTTCTATTTTATCTCGATTTGCAAATCATATAAATATTTTACAATCGATGGTTAGAAATAAAGCGATATCCAGACCAGGGCAGCTTTTTTATGAAATCTCGCGTCATTAATTGTGGCTCGTGTGCTATATATTCTGAAATGCACTTTACAACTGTTTTATACACCCATTTCTAAGTTAAAAATTCATCCACTGTGGTCTGTGGTTCTCCAAGCTGCGGGTGGAATTTTAAAAAAGCTTTGAGATGGAAAGAAGGGAAGGGTAAAAGTTGGGAAAAAAAGATGGAGAGAAGAACCGAGAAGACACGATTTCCTTTGGCATTCGGCCAATTTCACGTTTTGGTTCCTCGTACCGGAGTCTGCACTCGTTCTTCAACACTGCGCTTTTCGCTAATAGCAATTTCTCTTCATTAAATCAGAGACGTCTTCGATATTATATGACGTACGTGCTTAGACAGAAATCGATTTTTTATGGAACAGACAGACAATTAACAGAAACATACAGCAATTAACAAAACAGAACAAAATCAGCAAGATAAAATATGATAGAAAAGTTCTGAACGTTCAAATGAACGAATTTGTGTATTGATTGTATTTGTAACTATAAAAAGTTTTTAAATATTGATTCATTTACATTGAAAATAATAAAGAATTAAATAAACTTGTAATCTTGATTGTCATTTTTAGTTGGCACAAATTTCTGGATAAAATATAATTTTAAAAAAATATTTCGTTCATTTGAACGTTCGAAACTTTATTCACATGATAAAATTGCATGACAGTATTATTTATAATGTCAATTTATATTTTTCCTGACAGCTACCCGTTTTCTTGATATTTCCCTGATTTCCCTGACAAATCGATTTAAAATTCAGGTCATCATATTAGATATATTGCCCTTGAAATATGTTCAAAAAAACCTTTTTTAGGAAACTGGATTTTGTCACCATTACAAAGCTTCCTCTATGAGGAAGCAAAATGACTTGAAATATCTTTTAATTCTATGAGGACTATTAAAATTCCTGAAAATAATTTTTACAAGCTTTTTAAAATCCTTTACAATTCAACTAAAAACTTTAAGATCCCTTAAAATACGTAAAGATTTCTTAAAATTCTTCAAAGCCTCTTGAAATTCCTTAAACTTCTACAAAATCTATTATAAATCATAAAAATTATGTGAAATCCTTTAAAATTCCACGAGGAAAATTTAAATTCCTTAAAATCACTTTAAAATAATGAAAATTTCTTAAAATTCTTACAAGTTTCTTCAAATCCTTTATAATTCCACAAAAAACTTTTAAATCTCTTAAAATACGTAAAAAAAACCTTTATAATTTTTGAAAACTTTTCAAAATTCCCTAAACTTTCTTAAAAATCTCTTAAAATTCCATGAATTCCTTTTAAAATTCAACTAAATGTTTTCAATATTATACAAATCTCTTGTAATCACTTAAAATTCCTAAAAACCTCTTAAAATCCTTTAAAATTATTGAAAATGTCTTGAAATCATTAGAAACCTAGAAAATACCTGGAAATTATTTATAATACTTCGAAATCTTTGGATACTTTCTAAAATTCGTTAAATAAATGAATTATAAATTATTATATTCAAGCTTAATATCTTGGATATTGAACTATGTGACAGACATTTAAAGATATTCAGTTTTCTGGATATTCAGCCTCAATATCTTAGATATTCAACATGATGAATATCTGGATATTTAGGATGAATATCTCTACATTTAAAATGCATATCCAGATATATAGGATGTAATATCTCGTTCATTTGAACGTTCGAAACTTTATTCACATGATAAAATTGCATAACAGTATTATTTATAATGTCAATTTATATTTTTCCTGACAGCTACCCGTTTCCTTGATATTTCCCTGATTTCCCTGACAAATCGATTTAAAATTAGCCTTTACGAAGTTTTGTGTAGTGTAAGGCATGTCTTACCAAAAACGGCTTTAACTACTAGGTACTAGTAGAATTGGCAGACGCTGTAAATCGTATGTTAGTGTTATTGTTCTCTCGAACCGATCACATGAGTTTAATCGATAATTCGCGATTTTTTCAGGTTCTTTTCCATATACACAGCTGAAGAAATATTTATAATCAACAAACTCAAAGCAGATACATATATGAATATATGTGTTCATCTTGACACGTATTTATAAACATATATGCATATACTATAATACAGTACAGTGTATTATCTACTAATACGATAGCTTCTACTAATCTACTAGCAGAAGGAAGAATCAAATAGCTGAGGCAATGCGCACTGCCAGGGTTATCTCTGTGTTCCGTTCCTCTGGGATATCGGAGAAGGATAATGGCCACCAGTTCCTTTCCCGAAGGAATATCGCGTTCGTGGCTTTACTCTATATCATATCAAGTCTTCTACATGTGAAAAATTGATCTTCCTCATTGGTATTGTCACTTTTCAGGCAATCACAACGGAGAAAAATCAGGGTGGCCACAAGATTCAATTTTTCAATTTTTCAATTTCCCTGCCTTTTCTCTGAATTTCAGACAAATTTCTCTGACAGAAAAGTATTAAAAATGCGTATACATTTTCAATAATAATAATATTGAAATTTTTCAACAATTTCGTATATAATATATCAGTTTAAAAACTTTTGAAATTTAAAATCACTTCACAACATTTAACATTCGTAAAAATCTCTCGAATTTACCACAACTTTTGCAAATCTCTTAAAATTAATTTAAATTTTTTGAAATTCCTAGAAGTATCTTAAAATTTCACGAAATCCTTTCAATTTTCACTAATCTTTTTAAAATTCCTCAAAATCTTTTGGAATTCTTTAAATTCCACGAAGAACTTCAAAATATTTTAAAATACAAAAAAGTCTCTTAAAATTTCCTGTAATCCTTCAAAATTCCATAAAACATTTTCAACTATACAATATTTAAAATTCAATGAAATCCTTTTGTAAGGATGGCACAAATCAAACAAATAAAACTAGAATAAAGCATAATTTATTGAATATAATAAACGGTATACATGGAACAGAAGAGTGCGGCCATGTATACTCTTTAACTTATCTGAACAGACTGACTAATTGATTGACAGACTTTAATGAAGAAGGTACACTAGCGGCGCTACCCAACGTATATGACAACTAAAATTTTAAAATGCTCACACTTTATAATTATTATTTTACAAAATCTTTTACAAATCATAAAAATCTTGTTAATCTCTTTAAAATTTCCTTCTCTCTAAAACTGAATCAGTAAAATTCCATTATTTTTCAGTGACTTTTCACTGATTTCCAGTAGATTTTACACTGATTAAAATCGTGAGAAAAGAGTCTCTGCAAATTAGTGGAATTTGACTGGTAATCAATTAAATTTCACTGATTCAAGTTTAGAAAGTAAAGTGCATTAAAATCTTTAAAAAAAATTCCTGAAATAAAATATCTCAAAAAATCTTTTAAAAATCAAACTAGCTGTCAAGTTGTATCAACTTTTGTACTCATTCAATGAGCACTTTGCTTCCTGTAAGCAAATATGATTTGTTTCCTCATAGAGGAAGCATTAAGTATTCTTTACATGAGCATTAAATTTTTAATTACTTGAGAATTTATATTCAAAAAATTAATTTTCGAAAATTACAATAAAGCATAACTTGCTTATTTTTGTATAAAATGCATTAATCTTTTAGGTGAATCGATTCGTCTAGACACAAAGAATCTTCATTTCCTTTACATCAGCTTTAAATTTTAATTATTTCAGAAATTATAGTCGAAAAATTACTTTTTTAAAAATACAATTAACCATAACTTTCTTAATTTTCAATGAAATGCATTAATCATATAGGTTAATCGATTCGTCTCGATGAAAGGAATCTTCATTGCCCTTACACCAGCTTTAAATTTTCAATATTTGAGAAGTTATAGTGGAAAAATGAATTTTACGAAAATTATAAAAGTACATAAAATTTTTTAAATTAAATGTTTTGTTAAACCGTTGTAAGAAATTCCACTAGGTATAAAGTGGACTAGCTATGAAAAATTTCATCAATTTATCTCTACGCGTTTTCAAGAAATTGCTGGATCGTGATACACACACACACATACAACCGGACATTTTTTCAGGTCATCATATTAGATATATTGCCCTTGAAATATGTTCAAAAAAACCTTTTTTAGGAAACTGGATTTTGTCACCATTACAAAGCTTCCTCTATGAGGAAGCAAAATGACTTGAAATATCTTTTAATTCTATGAGGACTATTAAAATTCCTTAAAATAATTTTTACAAGCTTTTTAAAATCCTTTACAATTCAACTAAAAACTTTAAGATCCCTTAAAATACGTAAAGATTTCTTAAAATTTTTCAAAGCCTCTTGAAATTCCTTAAACTTCTACAAAATCTATTATAAATCATAAAAATTTTGTGAAATCCTTTAAAATTCCACGAGGAAAATTTAAATTCCTTAAACTAATGAAAATTTCTTAAAATTCTTACAAGTTTCTTCAAATCCTTTATAATTCCACGAAAAACTTTTAAATCTCTTAAAATACGTAAAAAAAACCTTTATAATATTTGAAAACTTTTAAAAATTCCCTAAACTTTCTTAAAAATCCCTAAACTTCCTTTAAAATCTCTTAAGATTTAACTAAATCTTTTCACTATTATAAAAATCTCTTGTACTCATTTAAAATTCCTAAAAACCTATTAAAATCCTTTAAAATTATTGGAAATATCTTGAAATCATTAGAAACCTAGAAAATACCTGGAAATTATTTATAATACTTCGAAATCTTTGGATACTTTCTAAAATTCGTTAAATAAATTAATTATAAATTATTATATTCAAGCTTAATATCTTGGATATTAAACTATGTGACAGACATTTGAAGATATTCAGTTTTCTGATGATTGAAAAGTTCTGAATGTTCAAATGAACGAATTTTTGTATTGATTGTATTCGCAACTATAAAAAGTTTTTAAATATTGATTCATTTCCATTGAAAATAATAAAGAATTAAATAAACTTCTAATCCTAATTGTTATTTTTAATTGGTACAATATTTCTGGATAAAATATAATTTGAAAAAAATATTTCGTTCATTTGAACGTTCGAAATTTTATTCACATGTTTTCTGGATGTTCAGCCTCAATATCTTAGATATTCAACATGATGAATATCTGGATATTTAGGATGTAATTCAGATAATTAGGATTTGTAATTCAGTTTAAAAATTATACTGAGCTTTCATCTGCATGAGGAAAACTAGAGGGCAAAATGTCAGTGCTCACGTTGATTTCTATATAGAACATACCAGTTACGTAACGCAAAGGGTGGAGAATGGCAAAAAGGACGCATCGCTGCTCGTAAGCACATCACGAGTTCACGCACGTCAGGAATCCGTGGGCAGTACGTGAACTTTCCCTTAGGGATAAATCCCCATCCCTTACGAATAACCTCGTATGAAGAGATAGAGGTGGGCGGGTTATGCAAGAGGGTTGCAGGGAGCACAGCATGACACGTGACAATCTTGCCGTGACAAATTTCCTGTCCATCGGTTGGTTACTTCCACTTTATGATTTGGAACACTGATTCAGTCAAGGATATTAAAGACTACACGTGCCTTGTTTTCTATTATGATTTACAGGTTTTCGCAACGAGATTTAATTGGTAAATTGTTCAAATATTCCGCGTCCGATTAAAAATTTTGATATTTATAAACTCGTTTCGAAAGCAGAGCATGAATCTCTAATATATGATGCAGCTAAAAGTTTTTTTAGAAAAAACTATTCTTTATATTTATATATTTCTGTATGTTAAGCTTTTCTTTATATTCTTTATAAAACATAATAATATTAAATACTGTAAAATTATCGACAACCAAAAACAAGTACACTGACACATATGAAGAAGGGTCAGTTTTTCTAGTGAATCGATATGAAAAATGTCGTTTGCAGTTTCGTCAATACATATGTTGTACGCGAGAAGTAAATTTGGTGCACTCGGATGACCAATAGGACTATAGATTATTATTTCGTTAAATATATTCGAGAACGTTTCATGAAACCAGGATCCATATTTTCATCCAGCTCTGTTACATTCAAATACATGAAGGTTCATTTAAATATAAATGTTCGCTTAAACAAGCGAATGATTCAAATATTGTCATAAGAGTAAAGTCACAATATTGTAATACAGAATTATGAAAAGCTGGATCTGTGGAAAATTAATAATAATAAAACTAGGGTATAAATGTGAGTTCTGTATAATAATAATAATACACCGTAGGAAGCATCCATTTATCGGCTCAATTTGGTACAGATGCATATGTGGCGAAACTATTGTTGATTTTCAATCTTCCTCAAATTGAAATTCCAGGTTGAATTGAGAATGTAATCGTTGTTTTGAATTAAAATTGAAATGTACACTTATAAATAGAAGGTGAAGGAAACAAGTAAAATTAGCTTGACCTGAACTTGCGGTATTGCTTTTCACATAATTATGGTTTGAAGGAAACACAGATTTGCAATTATTCGATACGGCCTAAAATAGAAATTGACTGTCTTGTTTAAAAAAATCTCTAAAATTGAATCAGTTAGATTTTATTCATTCTCATCGCCTCTTTGCTCACTAATTCAATAAATGAAATAATGTCCCTGATTCACTGTTATGTTAAATGTCACTGTTTAGAGACTAAATAAAACATTCTTTCATCAAATCCGCTAATCCATTATTTTAATTTTCCAACAAAATGAAATTTGTGACTTACCGAAGTATCTTTAACCGAAATCGACTGCTTAAGATCAATATGCCTGTCCTGGCTAGCCCTAGAACAAATAAAACAAAGGATACATTTTTCCAAGTAAAAAGATAATTATTGAAAAGAATTCAAACTGATTTCAGGGTATTTCAGAAAAATTCAAGTGAATTTAAATGACTGCAACTGAATTCACATGAATTTCAAGAGAATTCAATGATTTCAAGAGATTTCAAGGGATTTTAGACATTTCAGGAAATTTCAGTGCAAATTGCTATTTTCGATAAAAATATTTTAATATTATTAGATATTTATAGAGCATTGAAGAGTTTTTAATGTTGAAACCAAACATCGGATAAAAATAAGGAAATACCAACATTTATCACACTTGATTATTTATGAAAATATAAAAGATGTTTATATTTATATATTGGAAAATTTAATAACTTGTATATTGTTGACAAACACGGAAAATATATATTTCTAGGTATTTTAAATAGGTTTTTATGAAAATTATTATTAAACTACATTTTATGATTAAACTATTTTCATAATTTTTAATAACTAGAGATATAAAGGGATTTAAAAAAATTACAAGAGTTTATAGTAATTTTAAAAGAATACAAAAACATTTTTCATTTTCAAATTACTTCAAAACCTTCAAACTTTTTTGAATGCTTTGAAATTCCTTAAATTCACTTAAAATCTTTAGATATCTTTTGGCATGTTTTAATAACTGAAATTTTAACTTGAAACTCTTTTTAAATTTCTTAAAGCACTTGAAATCTCTTAAAATTCACTAAAATCTCTGAAAGTCCTTTAAGATATCTTATAATTTTTTAAATCTTTTGAAAGCTAAGTAAAATCCTTTATTCTTTGGAAATCTTTTTAAATACCCTAGAATTACTTAAAATTTCTTGAAACCCTCTCAAATTGCTTAGAATCACCTAAAATCTCCTAAAATTCACTAAAATCTCTGAAAGTACTTTAAGATATCTTATAGTTTTTAAAATCTTGTGAAAGCTAAGTAAAATCCTTTATTCTATGGAAATCCTCTTAAATACTTTAGAATTACTTAAAATTTCTTGAAACTCTCTCAAATTCCTTAAAATCACTTGAAATCTTTTAAAATTCACTAAAATCTGTTAAATTCCTTTACGTTATTTTATAATTTTTAAATCTTGTGAAGGGTTCAAACCCATGTGGAAAAATCCTTGTATTCTTTGGAAATCCTTTTAAATTCCCTAACATCATTTTAAATCTTGTGTAAATTCTTGAAAATCCTTAAATTTTTGAAAGTTTTTTCACAATCCTTAAAAAAATTTATTCAATATCATTTAAAATCTTTTGAAAAAAATTTAAAAATATAGCAATTCATTTAAAATCTTGAAACTCCTCAAAATTCTTTAAAAATTCTGTAAAATAACTTGAAATCTATTTACATAGCTTGAAATTCTCCTGAAATCCTTTAGGAAGCCTTAACATCTTCAAAATCTTGAAAAATATCTTAAAATCCTTTTAAATTCCCTATCATCACTCAAAATTTCTTGAAACCCTTTTAAATTCCTTAAAATCACCTGAAATCTCTTAAAATTCACTAAAATCTCTTAAAGTCCTTTACGATATCTTATAATTTTTAAAATCTCCTGAAAGCTCTAAAAAATCCTTACATTCTTTGGAAATCCTTTTAAATTTCCTAGAATCACTTAAAATTTCTCAAAACCCTTTTAAATTCCTTAAAATTACTTGAAATCTTTTAAAATTCCTTTAAAATTCCCTAAAATCATTTAAAATCCCTTCAAACACTCAGCAGAATAGTTTTTTAATCCTGGTGGGGTACGGACCAGTTTTCCCTAAATGATGTATTTTATACTAGGGTATTTTCTAGGTAATCTGACAAGGCCCTGGACAGTATTCCTTAAGTAGGGCCTTGCCAGTTAACCTAGTTAGGGCCACACCAGAAGTATATACGGAAAACTACCCAGGACCCTTTCCCTACCCCATCTAAAATTCCGCACATAAACTAGTATACCTCAACTTTAAATTTCACACAAAATTTTCACAACCCCTTAAAAAAAAAGCATCAACCTCCTAAAAACCCGCGATGTTCAATAAAAACTACACCAATTAATGTCCTCCTTCCCTTCTCTAAAAAATACTCGATAACCATCTTCCCCATTTTAGCATCCGGTCAATCCCGACCCATTTCTCTTGTTCTCATTAATTGTCCACGCTCGCACTTGCCGCCACGCAGCAACCGCTACACACAAACCCACCCTCGCATCCTTATCTGTGTACGTGATGCTCAAACGCACAAACTCATACACACACACATCCTCTTTCCATCAAATATATACACACATCAACAACAAGAGAGCACTGTACGCTATATTTCGCAGCGCGTGCTACAGCGCTAGAATATTGATATGTAAATATAGCAACGGCGGCCCTGTACGCGGTGGTTAGAGGGGCGCTAGCAGGTTAACGAGCGGCTCGCGGGGTGGTCTGGAATGGGGGTTCGAGGGTCGAGGCGGGTGGATGGGTTGCGGCGACGTGAGGGATGAGGGGTTAGGGGATTCTAGCAACGGCTTGGTGAAGAGGGGTGGTTTGGGGTGAGGGGTTGGTTGCTGCCGGCGGTATAACAGAGACGACCGGGCGTGCCGCCGAGCGTGCCACCAAAGGGGATGAGAATTTTCCGCATCAGGAGAAACTATTGTCCCGACACCGAGATACCAAAAATCTCCCAAAATCCCAAATTTCACCAAAATCATCAATGAAGAATTGCATCGCTATCGGGAATAGTCATCCCCACTAATCAGAGAAATAGTTTTTTTAATAAATGAGTTGTTCGCTGGCAGTTGTTGATTGTTGGGAAATAGTTTGGACAACGGAAGATCCGTGTCGTATAGGGACATGCCCTGCGGGACACGGCATGGAACGGGGTGGTTGGAACGGGCCGCGGAAACACGGAGAGGGCGGGAACACGACGACCGGAGTGAGAGAGAGAAAAAGAGAGAGAGAGCAAGAGACGGAGAAAGATAGAGATAGAGAGAGAAAGAGAGAGAGAGAGATTGTGTGGGTGGAAGTGTGAGCACGTGCATGTGTCGTAAAGTGTGTGTCGGGCGTACGAGGGATCAGAGTCGAAGGGTATCTTCTATAGATGAAAACGGAAGGGTAGAGGAGCGAGCACACTTGGGGGTTGAGTGACTGAGACTTTCTTTGCCTTCCTCGTAGCAAAACCCAACCCTCTTTACCCTATTTCTGCCTTCTCCTGCACCTTTGTCTTCCAACCGCAAACGAGTGCGTGCCGAAGTCCCTGAATAAGACATGGCGTGACCTTCCGAATGAGGAGTGACACAACCCGTGAAGTTGGGGCTGCACGTCCTCCGAGACAGGTTCCTTTTTTTTCTCTGCTAGGTGAGGGACTCCTGTGACTGGATAAGTAATGGAACTCGATCTTTTCTCGAATTGTTTGTAGATTCTTATTACATGCCACTCCTCTTCTCCCGTATCACTAGTAGTGGACATTAGCTTATTACGTTTACATGTTTTTTGACTCCTACACCAAAAATGACTTTCGTCTTTTCTTTAACATTTATTTCTTTATTGCATTTCCTGTCTTGTTCATCTCTTTCCACTCCTGTCACTCTTCTGAATCAGATTGATGTCTTAATTAGTAAAATGATGTAAGATACCGAATGGTACCTAAAATATTATGAATGATTATCAAGATGGCTTCATTAACGTCAATAGACTACCCACCAGAGAAAATTCAAGAAAAAAAGGAAAATGCACGCACAGAAGGGAGGTTTAAGAAGCGTCGGTGGTAATCGTCGTGGTAGCAGGTAAACCGGCTCTAAAGTGCGGTTACTCGTCTCAAGCGTAACGGTTACGCTTTTACCTCAACTCTTTTCACTTTTTTCATCTCCACCTCTACGCTTATTTCATCTTTCTTCTTTTTCTCGCAATATACTCGACTTTTTTCCTCCTGCTTTCCTCCCTTTCTTATTTTTGTCACTTTATCTCTCTCCCTCGTGACAAAAACCTTATCTCCACTTTGCAGCTCCGCCAGCTTTTACGATTGGTCCGATCGTTAAGTGCGACCACTTCGGTCGTCATTGCAAGCTGTCAAACCACGTTTTTTATATGCCACAAGTAACCGAATGCCATTCAGTCGAGAAAAAATAATAGGCTTCAGGCAATTTCATCAAATTGAAGACATATGTCTTGTCATACGATTTTCTGCAATCTGAGATCTGATGGATGAAAGACAAGTGTTTTTCTGTCTCATCTTAAGATGGAGTTTATAATTTGTAGCTTTTTTATCTGTAGTGCAGCGGATTTCGTGGTTTTTGAGAACCAGAGTCAAAGTTCCAGTTTTTTATGGAGCGTTTGCGTGACTAACGATCACAGTAGAAGAACATCTTCGTTTCCGCAGCAGTTACACTGCAACTCGTTTTCAACGCTCTGGCACAGAGCCGACACTCTTAACGATGCCACCCAGCGTTATTTCAAAATCGATGAAGCTGTCGCCTTCGATATCTCTGTCTGATTTTCCGAATGTCTTCTTCTGGATGAAAAGTCTTCATCTGGTCACACTCATCATCACTGATCCATTCAACACAAACTTTTCTGTTTTTACCAGAAAATGTAAAAAGAAGAAATGGTTTCATCTAAAACGTGCAGCCTATTTTTTTATAGAATTGCTGGGATATTTAAGATTGATGTTCTCCATTTGTAACATTAAAATTAAATTTCTTCACTTTACAGCAAATTTCTTCACTTTGCAGTAAATTTCTTCACTTTATAGTAAATTTCTTCACTATTTCTTCTTTCACTTGAGAAATGAGTACTACCAGGGAAAAATATCTAATTACAATATATGTTACGTAAACTGAAGAAATGTAATTTTCGGGTTAGTGCTGGGGTCAAAAAAGACCCTTAGGGAAGCGAAAATATTAGAAGATTGGATTTCTGAACTGCGCAGTTTCTTGGTTTAAAAGAAAATTTATTTAGAAGTAGGGAACAGTGATTCTAGCCAGCCTTGTTTCATAGGGCAGGCGACGTCGTGGGGTTTCTGCTTATGAGCGTCGCGACGCCTTGCCTCGATATAAGTATGCTAGAGAAATCACCCGAGCCAGTTACGAGCCCCTTAAAAGCCACCCCGTCAAGATATGTAATATATACCAAGCTCCAATATACGGTCTCCGCCTTCTCTGAGTTTCATAACAAAATACAATATTTGCAGAAATTCTAACGATTCTTTGTATTATCAATCGCTAATTATACAAGGAAATATAGTTGATGGAGTAAAGCTTTGTGAATTTATTTTTGTAATTTCAACTAAAGAGCTGATTAAGTGCAAGAATTATGTTTGTATTTTCTCCATCTCGGATTCTTATACATATTTATCACGGTGGCCACAAGATTCAATTTTTTCATTTCCCTGAAATTTCCCTGACTTTCAGACAAATTTCCTTGACATATAAAAGTATCAAAATGCGAACAAATTTTCAGTAAAAATACTATTGAAATTTTTCAAAAATTTCGGATAATATCACTTTGAATCTTTTGAAATTTAAAATCACTTCACACCACTTGAAATTCGTAAAAATCTCTCAAATTTATGACAACCTTGGAAATCTATTAAAATTCCTAGAAAGATCTTAAAATTTGACGAAATCCCTTCATTAATATTTCATGAAAACCCTTAAACTTTCACTAATTGATTAAAAATTTTTCAAAATCATTTCAAATCCTTTAAATTCCTCACAAAACTTCAAAATATTTTTAAATTCCTAAAAATCTCTTAAAATTTCCTACAAACTTTCAAAATTCCACAAAATCTTTTGAAAATCTCTTGAAAAACTTTAAAATTCCACGAGGAACTTTAATATCTGTTAAAATGCGTCAAAATCTCTTAAAATTATTGGAAACTTATTGAAATCCTTTAAAATTCACTGAAATCTTTTGAAATTTCTAGAAACATCTCTAAATTCCTTAAAATTTCATTACGATATCTAAAATCCTATAAAATTTCATAAATTCTTTAAAATCTATTAACATTCGATGAAATCCTTTAAAATTATATAAGGAATTATGAAATTCCATAAAATAAATTAAAAAAACTCTCAATAAAAATCCTTGGAAACCAAAACCTCACAAAATTTTTGAAAACAAAAAATAATTTTTGAAGTTTGTTCTAATTCCACGAGGAACATTTCATATCTTTAAAATCATTTTAAAAATGTCAAAATTTCTTTAAATTTTTACAAGCTTCTTAAAATTCTTTATAATTCTACGAAAAACTTTAAAATCTATTCAAATTATATAAAATTTCATAAAATCTTAAATATTAAAATATTTAAAAATCATAAAAGTATCATGAAATCCTTTAAAATTCCACGAAAAACTTTAAAATCTCTTAAAATACTTATAGATCTCTGAAAATTCTTGAAAAAATTTTGAAATTCCATAAAATTCTACAAAATATTTTATAAATCATAAAAATCTTGTGAGATTCTTTAACATTAAAAAAAACCCTTAAAATCACTGTTAAAAAATAAAAACTTCTTCAAATTCTTTAAAATCCAACGAGAATATTTTCTAATCCCTTAAAATTTCTTTAAAATCTTTCAAGATTATTAAAATACTTTAGAATTTCATGAAAAATCGTTCAATCCTTTAAAATATATAAATATCACTTAAAATTTCACAAAATCTTTTATTAATCATAAAAATCTGGTGAGATTCTTTAAAATTTCGAGAAAAAAAAACCCTTAAAATCACTGTTAAAAAATAAAAATTTCTTAAAATTCTTTAAAATCCAACGAGATTATTTTATAATCCTTTAAAATCCCTAAAATACATAAAAATCTCTTTAAATTTTTGAAAATTCCACTATATCTATTAAATAATATACAAATCTCTTCTAATCTCTTTAAATTCCTAGAAACCTTTTCAAATCTTTAAAATTATTTAAAATCTCTTAAAATCATTAGAAACGCAAAGAATCTCAAAGAATGGCTGGAAATTCTTTATAATCCTTCGAAATCCTAGGAAAGTTTCTAAAATTTGTTAAATAAACTATAAAATTTATATACGCAATACGACAAAAATATGAAGAAATATCATAGATATTTCTAATATCATAGACATTTGTTATACATCTGGGGAGACATTTCAAATTTAATTTCTGCGTGGGTAATTTCGAATCGTAACGGTTGCGTCCCTGGTCTGTAACGAGACCACCGGCGCGACGTTAATTGTCAGCGTCAGCAACTAGCAAGCTTTAAAGGTGCCCTCACAATGTCTTCTGCTTCAAATCGATCCATCCTTATTTAAAGACTTAATAGTCTTAATATTAATATTAAGGTATTAATATAATTCCAAGCTATTTTAAGTCGTAAACAAAGTAGACACATTTGCATAAAGAGGAGTATTAATAAATCTTCTACTAATAATAGCTTCTGTAAAAAGCGAATAATGTATACAAGTGTCTCGTGAGTTGATGAAAATGATGGATTTAAAATAGATATTAATCCAGACGAGCCTATTCAGTTTACGCGATTGTCACCCCTATTTTTGCACATTTTGGAAATGCAATTCTATCTTCCCTTTGAAGTTTTGCAAGAATAGGAAATCGGATTACGGATTATGGATTTGAATTGAATATATGTTGAATGTACTCATTGGAATAGAATCAGTAAACAACTTCTTTTGTGGAATTTGGTTGACCTAATGTTCTAGGAATATAATAGAGAAACCCCCATGAATAGAGGTAATAACACCCCGGGTCAGAGACCAACCACGCATATTTTAATTACGCTTCACAGGCTAAGGGCCAATCCCTCGAATATATGTCATTTTTGGGGTGGTAATGCGTCATTCTCGGGTTTACTACACCCCTAAACCCTAGTTTTCGCAGACCCTAGTAATATCGCTCATTCCGTGATTTACGTTGCACCGATGCAATTCAACGACTCGAGATTGAGATGCAAATGTTTCTGTGAAACAATAAGAGTCTTTTCATTAAAATAGAAATATTTTTACGTTGCTTTTGAAGCAGTTGATTATTAAGAATTTTTTACGGCTTTTTTCGCATGCTCAGATGGTCGGATTATGGCTATTTATTAAACGGGGGCGATCTACCGCCTGGCAATTAATCGGTACTAAGAGCCGCTCGCGTGTGGGTTGAGGAAGGGATCAAAAGGGATCATCGCTAGTGTGAGGTGGTGTGATGTAGGAGATATGTAGTTTGGTTGCGTGAGGAACGAAGAGAGGAAGAAGCAGAGTCGCCAATAGCTTCCACAATCCAAAGTGGTGTGTTGATCCGTGTACAGCGATATGAAATAATTAAACTCAACCGCCAAAAGGGCGCGGAGAAACTTTGAGAGATGTGGAGGTGAAAGGATATATCAGAACTTGAAGATATACATCAACTATGAAGAAATACTTCAACCCTGAAGAAATACATCAACCATGATGAAATACTTTATCTGCCGAAAGATCTTTGATAAATCACTTTAATTGTCAGATTTCTCTCAATATGGTAGACATCTCGGTTAAGTTCCTAATTAATCATCAACCCTTTCACTGCCACAAGCGAAAATAATACCTATCCTTTTTTTTGTGTGAGATGTTGTATGAGTATTGTAAAACTTCTGTTTTCAGATAAGATAATCAGGATCTGCACTTAGAGGTTTTGCAATTGCTTAGTGGTCCTTCTCTTCAAGTAAAGTGGATTGAGAAGTGACCCAAAGTGAGAATTCAGTTCTAGGATGGGTGTTCACTTCACTGTGCATGGTATATATAGCACACTTTTGCGGTCTCGGCAAGCTTTGGCTGATGGTCCCTTTCCGAACTCCTTGGGATGGGAAAGGGCTCTACTACCCTTATAATCCACATTGTGGTAAAGTGCAATCAACCAAAACTTCAGTATTCTAAATGTGAATAGTGCTCAAAAGTACGCTTCAGATGTGTGCAATTGTGCATGTATCTAGTTTGATGTCCTCCTTAGTTCTATTTTTCATGGGTCATTTAACTCGTTTGTATATATTATAGGGTTGCACCCCATATTCAATAAGGTGGCTGGGAGAAAGCAAGCGTGGATTAATTTTTGAATTAATCTTTTCATTTTCTATATCCATATTATACTATATATATATATATATATATTATTCCACTGAATTAGATGTTAGAAAAATCAATACAAAAATACCAACTTTTCTCTAAAGTTTTTAGAACTTACGTCCCGATAAAAGTTCCAAAGAAGTCCAAAAATAGAACACAAGCACCAATAAAGTTCAAAATACTTTTATGCTCGCTTTTATGTTGTATTTTTCGGACTAATTTGTTAAGTCTACTATCTATGTTCCATATTTTGCAATTTTTCTCTAACTTTTATGAAAAACAAGTCCTAATAAGTTCTTTATTTAGAATCATGTTAGAATCTCAAGATATTTTTAAAAATTCTTAACAAAAGAACCAGGAACTTTTTATAAAAGTTAAACAAATTCCCAACATAGTTTGAAGCTCTCTTCAGACCCAGAAAACTTTCACTTCCCTCAAGGCTTAATATTTCGGTCGAAATTGGTTATTTACGTCCGCAAATGAACTCCGGGGCGGATTCGGCGCATTCGGAAGAAATATTATAATGTCATAGAGACGTAGAGTTAGAGGTTTGCCGTCCTTCAAAAATTTATCATCACAAGCAATTGGCTAGGTTGTCCGTAATTCGAAACCTACATCTATATCTATATCTATATCTATATCTATATCAATACCTATATCTATATCTATATGGTAGAGCCGGACCTGGATGGTGTAGGCGAAAGAGGAAGAGGAAGAGGACGTGGCGGGTGGCAGTAGAGAGGATCGCGTGGGGTGGCGGGCGGCGGAAGGGGGTGAAGAGAGGGAGGAGGAGGGAAACGATAGCGGCGCTGCGGCGTAACGACGCTATAACGCGAGCCGCCGGGTGATTACCTACCACCTCCGCCTTCTCTCCTCTCTCACCTCGTCAATCCTTCCTTCTCTTTGTCGGTCTCATTCTAGCACACAGAGCTCATAGTGCGCCATCAGGCTGATACCCCACTCCGCATCGCAACCATCGCATCACCACGCCTCGGCAAAGTCGAGCCACACCGTGTGGTGTTGGTGTGAGTTTTAAAATTCTCGGAAATTTTCTTACTTTCCGCGAATATTCTCGAAAGGGAGGCGATACCAAAAATATAGGCCCTTAAGGTACCATGTATCAGGAGTCAGAAGCCTATAATTTATTACGTAACGCTTTTTTTTTTGACGATTCTAGAACCCACCCTATCCCCCTTGTCATGTTATTTAAGAAAACTCAAGAGATTTTTAATGATTTTTAAAAGATTTTGTGGAATTTCATGAGATTTCTAATGATTTTCAGGGATTTCAAGAAAGTTTTCTGATTTTTTAAAGAATGTATGTAATTTTTAAAGATTTCATGAAATTTATTGATATTTCTAATATTTTTAATGTATTTTAAAGGATAAAATGGTATTTTAATTGTTATCATAGAATTTTAAAGAATTTCAAGAAGTTTCTGAGATTTTAAGGAATTTTAAGTCTTGTGGAATTTCGAGTATTTTCGAAATTTTATTTTTTCTGAGAATTTTAAGGAACCTTCAATTTCATGAAATTTCCAAGGATTTTAGAAGAATTAAGAGATTTTAATGAATATTAAAAGACTTTTTATAGGCATTTTTATGGATTTTATGAAATTTTATGAGATATGTAATAATTTTAAAGAATTTCAACAGATTGTTTTGATTTTTGAAAGATTTTGTGTAATTTTTAAGAATTTCATGGAATTTATTGATATTTCTAATATTTGAATATATTTTAAAGGACAAAAAGAATTTTAATTTTTATCATAAAATTTTAAAGAATTTCAAGAAGTTTTTGAGAATTTTAAGAGATTTAGAGTGGTTTCTGGAAGTTTAAGAGATTTTAAGTCTTGTGGAATTTCTTGGATTTTCGAAATTTTATTTTTTCTGAGAATGTTAAGGGACTTTAAATTTTATGGAATTTCCAAGAATTTTACGAGAATTAGGAGATGCTAATGACTTTTAAAAAACTTTATTGGCATTTTTAAGGGTTTTATGGAATTTCATGAGATATGTAAAAATTTTAAGGAATTTCAACAGATTGTTCTGTTTTTCAAAAGATTTTCTGTAATTTTTAAGAATTTCGTGGAATTTATTGATATTTCTAATATTTTTATTGGATTTATAAAGGATTGAAAGGATTTTTAAATGTTATCATAGGATTTCAAAGAATTGGAACAAGTTTCTGGGTATTTTAAGAGGGTTTCACGAATTTGAACAAATTTCAGGAGATATTTATGAATTTTAAAATAATGTATGGGATTTAAAAGATTTAAAAATTGTTCAGGGTATTTTGTCAGATATGAGGGACAATATAGAGTAAGATCCAACTGAGCTAGGAGAATAAAACGTATCCGTATTTTTTAGCATTGAAAAAAAATATCATAAACGTTGCAAATTTCAGGCCCATATGTGTATTTTAGTTGCAGTTCATTTCTAATCACTTAAAAAAATCTATTGTAAGAAAACTACGTTCGAAATTACATGTTTTTCAGAATGCAAGGTCGGAATTTCACATTGCATTTTTTTTCACATACATTTTTTCTGTAACCCCCCCCCCCCCTCTTTTTGCAGCTATACTCAAACTATCGAAGCTCAATACTCAAAAACGATTGTCGATTCTCACGTGCTTCAATACCATCGTATGGCTTTGCGCCTTCGACTAAAGCTACGTGCTTCCGATGTAAGTGCTCGAGCAAATGTTCCAGCTTACGTTTATATTTGGGTCCACGTACGTATACACACACTTGCTTATGCAGTTTGAATACATGATGCAGTCCACGTATCTAAATACGTGCACGTAATGATGTGCATGTATGCACGATGGCATGCTTGTGCGAATGCAACGCGCCCTGGGAATGTAATTCGTGCTGTTATCAGATGCGGCACGTCGTACAGCATGTGATAAAAGCCTTCGTTCTCGCCTCAAGATCCACTGATCAACTGCGAAAGTCTGCAGCAAGAACTCAAAGAAAAAAAAGCAGTCATTCTTGCAGAAGATTTGCAAAAATTCCTTCGATTGCAAGATTGCATCACTGGCTCAAAATAATTAACTG
This sequence comes from Synergus japonicus, assembly GCA_900474275.1. Lineage (NCBI taxonomy): Eukaryota > Metazoa > Arthropoda > Insecta > Hymenoptera > Cynipidae > Synergus > Synergus japonicus. The sequence goes on from UCOH01006136.1 coordinate 42,310, forward strand.
CTAGGAAAAACTGTCAATAATCCTTAATCCTTCTCGTTTTGTGATTTTCATAGAATTAATTGATGCAGTGGACTCTCGAGTGGAATGCAAATTTATTCTGAAGTAATATTAAATCAGAAATAATAAATTGCATTAGCGTTGCCTAAATGAGCGCTCGGTGCCTCGGGCATTTAAAGGTCACTTCTTTTCGGATTATTTCCCTTCACATTTCACTCGCACTGTCACGATTTTCAACCAATGTCCATCCAACCGAAGGGTTATTCGCATCGCTGCGTCAAGTCCTCCATTAATTACGCAAAACGCGGCTACGAGCCGTCACGCGCGTCCATTGAATTAGCCTCATTCCCTGTGGATGCGGCCCTGTGCTTTCCGCCCTCGCTCAAATGTATCGCTCGCTTTATGGTACCTATATTCGTGTATATATGTGGATGTGCTCGAAAGCTGAATGTACAGTCAGAAAAAACGGACATTCTCGAAATATATTTTTCTTCAATCCAGACTACATCCCGTAATTGGTAACAGAAAGTTCGACAGAAGGGAAGAAAAACAAAACTTTCCAATATCTAGGGAAGTTCCATGGAAGTTCCAAAACCTAAATAGTCGATTTTTTCGAGTGAAAACTGTTTTAAAAGTTTATTTTAAGCCTGTGCGTCAGACGTGACATTCGCAAATTTTTGTCTGTAATCTTAGTCATAAATTAATAGTACAAATAGATTTTCCATTGCAGATAAATAAAAAAAAAAAAAAATAACAAACGTTTATTTGACTTGGAAAAAGCCATTTGTGTTATTAGTTTATGAAAGAGATTACAGAAAAATATTGCTTAACGTCACGTCCGATCGCATTAAACATGTATAAAATGAAAATTTAAACTCCTATTTTCTAAATCCATGAAAAAAATGAGTTGGCCCAACTATTTTGGCTTGTAATATATATTTTATTGGTTGAAACAACCATTTTTAACAAACCGAATAGCATCAGCAAAAAAGTGATTGTCCCAAGTAATAAAGTAGCAACAGCAAATATTACAAGCCAAAGTAGTTAATTGGCCGTTATACTACCTATTTTTTCAACGCAATTATATAATAATATATAGTAACTAATAAAACAAAACGCGCGCTACGCGCACGATTATTTTTTTTACTTCTTACAACGATTTACTTCTTTCAAGAATTCCAAGAAGTTTCTGTCAATTTTAAAGATTTTCACGAATTTTAAGCAATTCTGAAGGTTTTCGATTTTAAGAGATTTAAAAAGGTTTCAGAGATTTTAACAGATTTTGAAACTTGTAGAATTTCAAAATTTCAAAAGGTTTTTGAGAATTTAAACATATTTTATGGAATTTTAAACGTTCTCATGAAATTTCCAAGAGAAAAATCAAGGAAAGGAAGGAATTTTAAGAGAATTCAAGAGGTTTTGATGATTTTTAAAAGATTTTGGCATTTTTAAGAATTTTATTAAATTTCTAATAATTTTAAGGGATTTTACGAGATTTTTATGCCTTTCAAAATATTTTAGGAAATTTTTAAAAATTTCATGGAAATCATAAAATTTTAAAGAATTCTAAGAATTTTCTGGAAATTTAAAAGAAATTTTCACGAATTTTAAGCAATTTCGAAGGTTTTCGTTAATTTGTAAGGGATTTAAAAAAGTTTCAGGGATTTAAGAGATTTTGAATCTTGTTATAGAATTTCGAAATTTAAAACGTGCTCATGAAATTTCCAGGAGAAAAATTAAGGAAAGGGAGGAATTTTAAGAGAATTCAAGAGGTTTTAATTATTTTTAAAAGATTTTGGCATTTTTATGGATTTTATTAAATTTTATGAAGTTTCTAATGATTTTAAGGAATTTAAAGATATATTTCTGATTTTAAAAAGATTTTATAGGAAAGTTTTTAATTTTTTAAATTTTTAATTCTTTTAATTTTTAATTTTTAAATTCTATATAGAATCTTATGAGATTTCTAATAATTTTAATGTATTTTAAAGAATTTATAGATATTTTAACTATTATCATAAAATTTTAAAGAATTCTAAGAATTTTCTGGTAATTTTAAGAGATTTTCACGAATTTTAAACAATTTCGAAGGTTTTCGTGAGATTTTCAGAGACTTAAAAAGGTTTTTGGAATTTTAAGAGATCATGAATCTTGTCGTTCTTAATCTTTAATCTTTCATTGTTCTCATGGAATTTCCAGAAATTTTAGGACAATTAAGAGATTTTAATGACTTTTAAAACACTTTAGTGGCATTTTTAAGGATTATTTGAAATTTTATGAGATTTCTAATAATTTTAAGGGATTTCAAGAAAGTTTTCTGATTTTTAAAAGATTTTATGCAATTTTGAAGAATTTTATAGTATGTGGCGAGATTTCTAATACTTTTAGTGGATTTCATATTAAAGGATTTAAAGGATTTTTAAATGTTATAGTAGAATTTTAAAGAATTTGAAGAAGTTTCTGCGTATTTTACGAAGTTTTCACGAATTTGAACAGATTTCAAGAGATTTTAATGACTTATTTTTAAAATATTTTATGGGATTTAAAAGAATCTTTTTTCTTTTTTCTCAGTTTTTTTTAAAGATTTTGCAAAATTCACAAGCATTTCAAAGGCTTCCGTAAAAATTGAAGGTCAAAAGCTAACCAACACAATTGCGATTATTTTGTTTTTCTTCTTACAACTTCAAGTCATTCAAAAGCCAATTAGGTTTGCAACAACAAATGCATGCGAGACTTTCGAGACATTTCGTGACACCACTTTTTTAAGATAAACTGGTAAACTCCTACTTGCTATCGATATTAGTAATTTTTCTAACACAGAGTTTCTCAGTGTAGGATAATAATAATATAATATTTATATAATAATCATTCCGTAAACTGAAAGTATAAAGCATCATTAGTTGATGACTCATTATGATCCAAGCCTGGAAATCTTCAGAATATACCGTAAAATTGAGTCCATTCTGATTTCCATTTTCCTCAGAGGTTTTGTCTTGTTCAGATGATATGCAAAATTGACGTGGGTTGAACTTGCAACAAAGAATGGGAGGGTTTTGCGAGACATGCGAGAGGAACAAGAAGAACAAAGGGATCGTCATTTCTTAGTTGGAAGGACAAAACGTGACATCGTGGAGTCTCTTGCAATTGAGTTGAATATCTTCCACTGCAAAAGAGTAAAGAGATGATGAGAGTGAGGGAGGAGGAGGAGGAGGAGTAGAAGGCCTGGAAGAAGATCGCTGGAAAAGGCGACGAGGGATGAAGAGAGTGGAAAGGGGGAACGCGTTCGGTTGCATTAATAACCGCGAACCGCCTCGTTCTGTCTTATTCAATTAAACACAAACGTGCCAACACCCAAGAACTGTGAAACCGCCACGTCGGCGGGCAGCTTTTTCAATTACGTTTAACTCCTCGTTAAAGAAAGCATTCGAACTTTGAAGTCCTACGCGTTTGTCTCGATGGAAAAACACCAATTGATTTTCAAGCTGAGAAACCTTAAAAGACCTTATTGTCGGTTCCTCGAGAAACAAATATTTCTAGGAAGTTTTAAACTCGATGTGGAAGCTGGAAAAAAGAATCAGAAATAAATCAGTCGTTCTCCGAGCACGGACGTTGAAGAGAGACCTGAACACCCGGGGATTCCCAGTTATTAAGTTTCCATTATCATTTTCTTAAATTTGATGTTTCTATTAGTAAGGGATTAAAATTCGGATCTAATATATGTGATTCTTCGCAACTACCTTCTAGAGAAAAATTTGTACATTTTTTCCTTTTTGTGACACGAACCAGGATCCCTATTACAGTGGAGCAGGGACCTTGTTCGTTCAGCAGTTTACGAGGAAGGAAAGAGATCCCGTGGGTCGTCGGTATTGCCTACAGGGCCGAGAAGAGAACGGCAGTTATTAATAACGCCGCGATAAACTCGGGGTTAAGCTCCGCAGGGATGACGGCCTTTGACAAAAAGTATAGAGTCGGTTTCTCTCTTTCTCGCCTTAGTCTTATTCCATTGGTCATCTTTTTCCTTCCACAGTAAGACGCAGAGGATTGGCGAAGAGTTCAAGTCTGAGGAGAGGGATAAGACGTTCTTCGGTCCAAGGATCTGTTTATATCGAAAAACGTATATCTCTTGATGCAGGAAGAATGATAGAAGGATCTACATATATATATATATAGAAGGAAGCTGGTTTTGACCTTAAAGTAGCTGCTCTTTTTAATGATTTTCGAAACTTCAAGTATAGATTTTCTGAAAAAGAGTTGTTACCATCACAGAAAATGTCTTTATTTTGGGCTTTTACTTCTCGAATCGAGTCTTGATACCCAGATCCTAATTTCAATTTCCAAGAACTAATTCCGATCCAGTAAATTAAGTTCTCGGTGATCTCGGAAAGCATTTAGAGTGTTTAATTCGAAAAAATAAGGTCTCCCCTATGTTTCTAGATTGCAAAACCCACGCTTTGGTGTTTTATGTTCTGCTTCGCTGGCAATAATGAATTAATTACTTCGAGACTCCGAAGGGTTTTGGAGACGGATATAGGGGTGCAGCTGTGTGTTTCTGGACCATTTGCTAGACTGTGGCACTACCTCGAGTAACTCTACAGTGCTCCTCTGCACCCTCCTCAAATCCAATGTTAGCCTTTCCTCTCGTCGATTCCCTTGCTGCTCTCCAACCTGCCTTACGACCCTTCAATTTACACGCTACAATTGTTTCGTCCTCATTCTCGCAGTGAGTGTGACGGCCAGGAGTACCTATACAGCCCATCGAAAACCAGTACACGCTTTCACCAATACTCCAACACACATACACACATACATATATCTCTCGATGCTCTCCCAATTTCCTAATTTCCCAATTTGCCCGAATTAAGCGCTGACCTACGCTACGCCTCGAATTACCATAATAAACAACCGCTCGCACCTCCATTTCACACAGTGTGCATTTTTACGTGCATTTATTATGTGCATTCTATTGTGTATCCAAAATTAGCCCAATTTTCGTCAAATAAAACGAATTAAAAAAGTGATAATAAGATTTACCAAAAATTTTGAACGTTCAAATGAACGAAATATTTTTTCCCAATTCTATTTTATCCAGAAATGTTATTTCAACTAAAAATACCAATAGCCATTATAAATTGCTTCCATAATCTTCCATACAAAATTAGTGTTAATACAATCTATCTTTGGAGTCCTCTTAAGGGAGTTAGAGAAATTATGGGAGTTACATAAACTTTTAATTTTTAACATACAAGAACATAAATTTATGTTCTTTTTCAATATTATACAATTTATTATATTTTATTTCTCCAATCTCTTAAAATCTATGTTAAACTTCGTGATAATCTCTAAAAATTTCTAGAAACTTTTTGAAATTTGATGACAAACTTTAAAATCTCTTAAAATTCGCAGAAAAATTCTTGAAATTTTAAGGTAACATTTAAAATCTCTTTACATCTTTTATATCCCTTAAAAATACTACACAGAAATCTTATCATAATTATAATTATTGGAAATCTCATAAAATTCTTTAAAATTTTAGGATAATATTTCAAATTCGTTAGAACCTCATAAAACTCTTACAAAGCTTTCAAAATACTTTAAAATTTCACGAAATGTCCTAAAAATCTCTTGAATTTCGTAAAAATCACTTATTATAAATCGTTAAAAATGCACATAAAAATCTTCAAAATCATTAATCTCTTGAAATTAATGTTGATATTAGTGAAAATCTCAAAAAATTTCTAGCAACCTCTTGAAATTACTTCGCATTTAAAATCCCTTAAAATTATTAGATATCATATCAAATTCCATGAAATCCTTTAAAATTTCACAAAATGTTTTAAAAATCAGAAAAGTCTTTTGAAAACCTTTAAAATTATTAGAAATATCGAAAAATTACATAAAATTCCTCGCAATTTTTAGAAATTTGTTTATATAAATATTTTTAAAAAATTATAAGTTTTAATTCCTTCAAACCCCTTTAAACCGTTTTAAATTCCTCAAAATTTCACAAAAACCTTAATAATCACTTGAATTTGTCGAAATCTTCAAAAAAAATTTTAAATCTCTATAAAATCCTCATAATTTAAAAATGTTTAGAATCCCTTAAAATTCTTTAAAATTTCTTAAAATTGCATGAATTCCTTCAAAATTTCACGAAATATCCTGAAATCTCTTAAAATTCTACGAAAATTGTCAAAATCATAAATCTTTTGAAATCCACGTTAAAATTCATGCAAATCTCTAAGAATTCCTAGAAACCTCTTAAAATTCCTTTACACTTAACATCCCTTAAAATCATTAGAAATCTTATCAAATTCCATGAAATTCTTTAAAATTTCACAAAATCTTTTAAAAACCAGAAAAATCACTTGAAATACATTTATGTAAATTATTAGAAATCTCATAAAACTCCATCAAATACATAAAAATTTCACAATATCTTTTAAAAATCGAAAAATTTCTTGAAAACCCTTAAAATTTGACGAAAACCTTCGAAATCTTTGTAAATTCTACAAAATTTAAAAAAAATTATAAATAGCTTTTGAAAATCCTCAATAAAATTCCCTATAAAGTTTTAAATTCCTTATTTAAATCCCACAAAATACTTTAAATTTTAATTTAATATTTTAAAGGTCATAAAAGTACCTTAAAGTCCGATTGAAATCTGATCAAAGTCGTGAAAAATTCTAAAAATTCCCAGAAACTTCTTCAAATTCTTTAAAATTCTACCATAACATTTAAAATCCCATTATCTCCCATGAAATCTTTAAAAATTCCATAAAATTCCCTTAAAATCGATTCGTATCGATTGTCGAAAATCACTACCGATATTTACATGACGAATCATGAGTGCGGAATAGACATTACGATATTTCGACTTCGACTCAATCACCTTTTTAGAATAAAAAAAAAAAAAAATAGCAAAGACTAGAAGAGAAAAGAAAGCGCGCCAGAGTAATTTTAAAAAACATTAATTTTTTGAACACCTCCATTGGAAATCTGCATTAACAACCTCGTGGTTCGCAGAAGATTCAAACAATCGAAGTGCTAGGCGGATGTAGGGCTCACTTGATAGTTCGGTTCTCGTGATGGGGGGACTCGGTTAATTTTAACGAAGTGACTCGATGTCGTCGTTGGGAGACCAGGAAACTCGAACGATATAAGGGGTTAACGAGTTCGCCTGGAATGGGGAGGCTTCCAACCTTCCCATCATCCCCATCTTCTCTGGGGTGGGTGGATGGTTGGGTTTTCACGTCAGTGAGACGTGTCACTGCGTCCCTGGTGGCGTCGTTACGAGTCGACAGCACACGCAGACGAAAGCACCACGAAAGCACGGCTTGGCGAGAGCGGATGAACAACTACTACCAATCTCACCAACACCAATACTGCTTTCGCGGTGCTGGAGCAACTAAATCGGCGTGGCAGCGCGCACTGAACCAGAATCCAGAAAAACTGGTCAAAAGAGAATAAAATCGTTTGATGAAAGAAAACCTTTCAAAAATTATTCTCAACTGTATGTTGATAATCAATTTGATCGAATTTAAAGTAAGAATAATTACTTAATAATAATAATAATTCAAAGGTTCGACAATGTATACGAGATTTTAAAGAAATTTCGGCACATCAACTTTCTAGAGCAGAATTTTTAAAGGATTTTTAGGATTTTTAAAAGATTTCGCAGTATTTTAAGGAATTTTCGAATATTGCGGGGAATTTTAAAGGAATTCATAAAACTTTGAAAGATTTTTATGTTGGTTTGCTTACGTCCTTTAAATTTTACGAAAGCCTTTGAAATACTTGTAAATTCTACAAAATCTTTAAAAAAAAAAACAAAATTTTTTTAAACCCCTAAATAAATTACCCTGACGAAAAAAAGTCTTTTAAAAGTCATAAAAATCTCTTGAAATCTGTGCAAATTCGTGCAAACTTCTTAAAATACCAAGAATCTTGTTAAAATTCCTTAAAATTCTACAATAACCTTTAAAAAACCTTCGCATCCTTTAAAATTTATTAAAAGTATTAAAAATTTTATCAAATCTTTTAAAAATCAAAAAACTTTCTTGATATCCCTTAAAAGTATTAGAAATTACATAAATTTTATGAAATCCTTAAAAATGCCAATAAGTCATTAAAATCTCTTAATTGTCCTAAAATTCTTGGAAATTCTATTAAAACATTTAAAATCCCATAAAATTCTCAGAAATAACCTTTTAAAATTTTGAAATTCCACGACAAGATTCCGTTGAAAATTTTGAAATACTTTAAATCCCATAAAATCTTTTAAAAATGAAAAATATCTCTGGAAATTCTCTAAAATTATTAGAATCTTCACAAAATTTAAAAAAAATCCATAAAAGTGTCAAAATCATTTATCAATCATTAAAACCTTTTGAATTTTCCTAAAATTCCTGGAAATTCTTTGAGAACGATTAATGATTTGTGATCGATTAAAGATTAAGAACGACATGATTCATGATCTCTCAAAATCCTAAAAAGCTTTTTAAATCTCTGAAAATCTCTTAAAAGTACCAGAAAATTCTTAGAATTCTTTAAAATTTTATGATAACAGTTAAAGGTATTTTAAAGTATAAAAAGGTATTTTGATAGTTATCATATAATTTTAAGAAGTTTCTGCGAATTTGAAAAGACTTTCTCAAACTTTAACAGATTTAGAAAGATTTCTGGGATTTTTCAATCCTGTGGAATTACGAGGAATTTCGAAATTTTATTTTTTCTGAGAATAATTTTAAGGAATTTTAAATGTTATCATGGAATTTCCAAGAATTTTAGGAGAATTAAGAGATTTTAATGACTTTTAGAAGACTATTGGCATTTTTAAAGATTGTAAGAAATTTTCTGAGGTTTCTATAACAATTTTAAGGGAATTCAAGAAAGTTTTCGCATTTTTAAAAGATTGTATAGAATTTTTCTGAATTTTATGGATTTATAAGTGTTATCGTAGAATGTTGAAGAATTTGAAGAAGTTTCTGGGTATTTTAAAATGTTTTCACGAATTTGACCAGATTTCAAGAGATTTTGATGACTTTTCACATATTTTATGGGATTTAAAAGATTAAAAAATTTGTTATGTTTTTTAAAAGATTATGAAGAATCTAACCGGGAAAAGGCTGGAAAAGACCGGGAAAAATCGGGAATTCCCAATTCCCTGATTACATTTTTATGATGTCAACACTTTCACTTATCGGATTATGTTTTGTCACAGTGGAGGATTTACATAAGAGCACAAGGGGCACGTGCCCAGGAGCCCCCAGAAAATGAATATCCTAAAAAATTGCAATTACTATGAGAATGTAGAAATTACACTGTGATAAATTAAAAAAATATGCAACAAATATTGTATAATTTGTAATTTTAATTCCCTTACAAGGGGGGCTCCCACACTATTAGTGGTCCAGGGCCCCGCTAAACTTAAGTCCGGCGCTATATTTTGAATCAAGCGTTTGACGGATACAAAATAGATTTTCCATAAAACAACTAATATATAGAGTGGGAACTTCATTTCCGGAACCTATCTTCAGACCGGAAGGAAGGCATTTATGCATTACAGTGTAGCATACGAAAAACGAAAGATATTCATCATTCTCGGAAACCTACGAGACTGTTCGATGAGCAAATTTTTACCGAGCACGCCTTTTAGCTTGGTTCGTATATTTTTTGGAGATGGGACTTAAGAATGCTGGGAAAAACAAGTTTTATGGCTAGGTCGAGTCTGGAGTTGTAGTAGTTAGGGATGGTTATAGTCAGACGCTGACGCCAAGGTTCCTTGTATTTCTTCTCGGATTAGAAGTTGACTATTTTAATAACTTCGTGGTCAATCGCCAAATTATATTTGGATCAGTATATTAGTATTTGGATCGATTTATATCTGGTTTAATCTCTCGCACTTTCCAGTTTATAAACATGAAATTTTCAGTTTGATGAGTTTCCACGAAATCTCCTTGAGGCTCTTCTTGCATTTCTCATCATACGTTTATTTCCGATCACTGTTTTTATCTCCGCTGAAATGATCCTTCTTTTCGAAGAAGTGTCAGCAATAAGAATAAAAAGAGATGCAGGCAATTACACTCGCCCATGTCCGAAGCACATCTGTTTATCAAAACCTGTTTTTTATAGTCCAGCCTCACGAGTTGACGCATAAATCGGAACCATTCTTTTTTTTGCTTTATTAATTGTGAGCAGCGATTTGCTCCTGAGTGCAGTCGATGAATTGCTTGACATAATAATTGTGACCCAGTATTAATTTCACCTATTTATGACCTATTGATTTATCAATTGTTGGTTTATCGATTCTTTTTCTGCATTCATTTACGAAAGAGACACGATATTTGTTTCTTTGTATATCTCTTTATTTTTATGAATCCTCTTGCTATATAAAGTTGAATGAACTGTCAAATCTGAACTGCATCATCGGTAAAAATGAGTATATATGAGAATTATTGATGAAATAAACAAACGCGAATTTTTTTATATAAACGTATAGTGTTTTAACGGAAAGTGTTGGAAGCCGTGGATAATCTAGTTTCCACTTTTGATGACAATCGTGTTCGGATCCGTTTCGTGTCTACGTGGTACCATCCGCTGTCGTTTAACCACCACCCGCATCCCTCTCCCCCCGACCTGGAAACCGCTCTTGCCCCACGCAACGAGTGTACGACCGATCGAGCGGCTGATTGGCGGCTTGGCGAAATGAACGAAACGAACGAGTCCCCTTTGCATGCGCGAACAAGCTTAAGCGAGCCTGATCGTTCTCAGTACAGTCCGGCTCAAAGCTCTATTTATCCTTAGATTACATTTTTTTAAACTAAAAACAAAAAAATGGCCCATCTTTCGTGATAATTTATAAAGCATCCCTCTTCGTATTGTCTGACCCCAAAATCTGGGATTTTTTCGTGAATTTAATCCAACTCTTTTCAAGTCAAGTCAACGTGTTTTGAATCAGGGTGGCCACAAGATACAATTTTTCAATTTCCCTGATATTTTCCTGAATTTTCCCTGAATTTCAGACAAATTTCCCTGGCGGAAAAGTATTACAAATGGGTACCAATTTTCAATTATAATACTATTGATATTTTCCAAAAATTTCGTATAATATCATTTTAAATCTTTTGAAATTTAAAATCACTTCACATTTAATATTCGTAAATCTCTCTCAAATTTACAACTTTTGAAAAGATCTCTTAAAATTCATTGTACTTTTTTGAAATTCCTAGGAACATCTTGAAATTCTACGAAATCGCTTCAAATTTGTTAATATTTATAAATTTATATAATATTTATAATATTTTATATTATTGTTAATATTCATAAAAATCTCTTAAAATTTCCTGTAATCCTTCAAAATTCCATAAAACAATATACAATATACAACATTTAAAATTCAATGAAATTCTTTACAATTATTTTACAAAATCGTTTACAAATCATAAGAAATCCTTTAAAATTCCATGAGGATATTTGTAATTCATTGAAATTTCTTTAAAATCTTACAAGTTTCTTAAAATCCTTTATAAATGCACGAAAAACTTTTAAATTCCTTAAAATACGTAAAAAAAACCTTTATAATTTTTGAAAATATTTCAAAATTCCACAAAATCTTTAAAAAATCATAAAAATCTCGTACAATATTACTTTAAATCTTTTAGAAAATCACTTCACAACATTTAACATTGGTACAAAATTTCTCGAATTTGCAACAACTTCTGAAAAGATCTCTTAAAATTCATTGAAATTTCTTGAAATTCCTAGAAACATCGTAAAATTCGACGAAATCCCTTCATATTTGTTAATATTTCATGAGATCTCTTCAATTTTCACTAATCTTTTTAAAATTCCTCAAAATCCTTTGAAATACTTTAAATTCCAATAAAAACTTCAAAATATTTTAAAATTCATAAAAATCTTTTTAAATTTCCTACAATCCTACAAAATTCCATGAAGAATTTTCAGAATTTCTTAAAATGCACAAAAATTTCGTTAAACTATTGGAAACCTATTAAAATTTCCTAAAATTCGCTGAAATCTTTTGAAATTCCTAAAATATCTTTAAATATCTTAAAATTCCACTACAGTTTGAAAAAAATTTCACCATGTCTTTTAAAAATCAAAAATGACTTGAGATTTCTTAAATTTCGATGACGACTATTAAAATTCCATAAAATCATTTTTTAAATGTCAAAATTACTTAAAATTTCTACAAGCTTCTTAAAATCCTTTAGCATTCCACAAAAACTTTAAAATTCCTTAAAATACGTAAAGATTTCTTTAAATTCTTGAAAGCTTCTTGAAATTCCTTAAACTTCTACAAAATCTTTTATAAATCATAAAAATTTTGTGAAATTCTTTAAAATCTCATAAAGAAAATTTAAATTCCTTAAAACCACTTTAAAATAATTTTTAATATAATTTTTATAACCTTTTTAAAAACATTTTAAATAACTAGAAAATTTAAGTAAATCGTTTGAATTCTCTTAAATTCACTTTAGATCCTTAAAAAAAGTCGTAAATTCTTTAGAATACTTACTAAACCCTTAGAATAGTTAAAAAATTTTTAAATCCTTGAAAAGTTTTTTAAATTCCACGATAATATTTACAATTTCTTAAAATCTCTTTAAATTCTTGCAAGTTTCTTAAAATCCTTTATATAATTCCACGAAAAATTTTTAAATACCTTAAAATAGGTAAAAAAAACCTTTATAATATATGAAAACTTTTCAAACTTCCCTGAAATTCCTTAAAATTCTTTGAATTCCCTAAATTTCCTTCAAAATCTCTTAAATTTCCATGAATTCCTTTTAAAATTCAACTAAATCTTTTCAATATTATACAAATCTCTTGTAATCACTTATAATTCCTAAAAACCTCTTAAAATCCTTTAAAATTATTGAAAATGTCTTGAAATCATTAGAAACCTAAAGAATCTCAGAGAATACCTGGAAATTATTTATAATCCTTCGAAATCCTTGGATACTTTCTAAATTTTTAAAAATAAATTATAAAAGTTATATAATATTTAATACGACAAAAATAACATATAGTTAATATAAATGTCAATTTTTTTTCCCTGACATTTCCCTGACTACCCTAACATGTGGCCACCCTGATAAAGTCAACATGTTTTGAATCAACCTTTTGACGGATGCAGAATTTTCCATAAAACAGCTAATATACAGAGATGGGAACTTAATATCGAAGTTCTAAAACCTATCTTCAGACCGAAAGGAAGGCATTTATGCATTTCAGTGTACAGCAGCTAGAGCTTTGGATGAAGAGAGAGCCAGAACTGTCGCCTCGATAGAACGGAGCTTTCGTCTTTATCCCCTGCGTTAGTGGAGCTTTTCGCTGATCCTGGAAGCACGAACCGCTCAAAATTGTCCGGAGTTGGAGTCAACACCCCGCTTTAGGTCTTTTTCTTTTTCGCCCTTTATTCCTGCCTCCCTTCCTCTCACTTTTTACGCTTCTCTCTTTCTCTCCCTTTCTCTCTCTCCTGCCATCGCCCTTTATGTCCCTTTTTCTCTCTCTCTTTTTATCTGCATCTCGCTCGTCCTCTCTCGTGTAGATATGTATGCGCGCTCGCGTAATAGCCTCGTTCCTGCCGTGTGCGATGGAAGATATGTGGCATCACGCCACACCACGCCGCGCCGCTTCGGAGCCTCGAGGCCGAGCTAAATGGTGCCGTGCCGTGCCTCCTCTCGTCTGCAAATCCGCCACGCCACGAGCGCGCGACAAGCCGCACGAAATACCCCCGGTTAGGTGGTACAGTTCATCGCCATACATACAGCTAGGATTTCAAGCTGAGGGTGCCGAGGATCTCGAGAATTTTTCAAACTAAATCGGACGAGTACCCTGTCGGAATTGCAACTCTTAATTAACGCATTTGATGGATTAATTCCGTCAAGTCGGTGGAAAAAGAGGCCCAGAAACGATGGATGGTTTTATACTTTATGAATAACTGTTTAAGTAGCCTTTACGGTTAATCTGACATCAATCATTGAGCGATTAATACCTAACGACCGTGAACGTAATTGCTGATAATTATTCAAGTCATCACTCGCGGGGATTTAATTAAGACGTTCTCAGACTGTCTACACTTTTAAGATTCAGAAAAACAATCTACTGGTCGTTAAATTAAGTTAAAGGTAGGGAAACGGGTTCAACATCATTTGATATTAAATATAGTTAATTCATATCTTGCATAGTGATTATGTGGGGCAAAACGAAGTTTTATTACGAAAATAATTTTAGTAATAAACCACTTTCGTTATTTACGGTCAAGTCGTAAATGGTAGTAATAAATTTAAGAGGCTTAAATTACTCTCTTTATTTAGATTTGTAATTTTGTCGTGTAATGAGTTTTTTTTACTTACCATTGCTGAAGATACAGAAGTTACCAGGTTTATGAATCTGAAACAAATGATGAGATGAAATTAGTTGATTGGCGAATACTAATCAAATACTAATAAAATCCTAATCAAATACTAATAAAATCCTAATAAAATACTAATAAATACCTAATAAAATACTGACAAAATACTAATAAAATCAATTAATTGCATAGAGTGAAAATTTAATTTAAAAATCATGTCCAGTTTAATCAGAGATTCTCGGAATAAAAAATTTACATGCAAACTTGCATCCAGCTGCGTAGAAGGATAGGCAAAGTAAAGAATGAATATTTCATCGATTGACACGTGGACTCACTCCTCTTCCTTACTAAAGTGCCAGACTAACCAGACTACGATCCCGCTCTACTCAACACGCGACGAACCGCATGAATTTTAACGAATTTGCGAAGGTCTAATCGAGTTCCAGGATCTCCGTCATCGTGTAAGGAGAAATCCTGAAACGAAATGCAAGAAACTTTTACGAAGAATTTCTCTTTACTCTTTACAGAAAGTTTTCAGATATAAGAAATCTCGCAGCTTTTGAGTGTTTGTTTTTTTAAGTTTTTGGGTGTAAATTAAAGATGATAGAGTAAAAGAAAGTGTGACACCACAACCAACTATTTCATCAAATTATTAATGATGAATAGGCCCAGATTAAGACTTTTCAACGCTCTAGTCAGTATTCATTAAATATTTAAAAATTAGCATATCAATAAAGCCGGCGTGACTTGGAATTGGCAAAAAGATATCTGTAAAACGTAATTATAAAGTTGCTTAAAAATCACTTATTTTTCTTCAGAATTATCAAACGCCAAAATAAAAAATAAATAGAAATAGAAAATTAGAAACATCAAGACCTAAGTTGCAATAAAATAATAAGTGAATGAAACTTATTGAATTAAACTCTATGCGAATGAAAGTTAGAATCTCGAAAGCGTGGTGAGGTGTTTGCCGGCTTGAAAAAGATCGCATTATTCAAGCGAGTAAAAGAAAAAATAAAGAGAATTGATTAGGCTGATCGGGATACCAGTTCATGTTATTGTGTAATTAGCAATCAGCTATGAAAATGACTACTATGTACCTCTGGTGTTCTTTTATGACTCGCAACCAGTCGTGCAAGCATAATTTCTGCTCGAAGATAGGTGCAGACAGGGTTGTGTTTAGGTTTGTGGGGGCCCTGGGGCAAGAATTTGGTGGGGGACCCTAAAATTCTCTGGATATAAAGAAGAATAAAGTTTGACAAAAATCGTCACAATTCATATCGTGAAATATGTCATTTTCCAAACTGAGAAGAATTAGATGTGACAAGCGTTTTTGCTTCATTGGTGGAGGCCCTAGGGCCATGGCCGCAAAGGCCCCTATAGTAAAAGCGGCCCTATATACGGCTAAGAAATTCAAAACACCCCCTTAGCAGGATAATAATAAACAGCTAACAAATTCAAAACATCCCCTGTTCAGGACAATAATAAACAGCTAACAAATTCGAAAACATCCCCTGTGCAGGACAATAATAAAAAGCTAACAAATTCGAAAACACCCCATTTGCGGGAAAATAACAGACGTCTAACAAATTTGAAAACTCCCCCCTTGCGGGAAAATAATAGAAAGCTATAATAAATTCAAAAACTCCCCCCTTTGCAGGAAAATTATAGACGGCTAACAAATTCAAAAACACCCCTTTTGCGGAAAAAAATAGACGGCTAACAAATTCGAAAAAACCCCCTTTGCGGAAAAATAACAGACGGCTAAAAAAATTTGAAAACTCCCCCCTTTGCGGGAAAAAAATAGACGGCTAACAAATTCGAAAACACCCCCTTTGCGGGAAAATAACAGACGGCTAACAACAAATTGGAAAACTCCCCCCTTTACGGAAAAATAATAGATGGCAACCAAATTCGAAAACACCCCCTTTGCGGGAAAATAACAGGCGGCTAAAAAAATTTGAAAACTCCCCGCTTTGCGGGAAAAAAATAGACGGATAACAAATTCGCAAACAACCCCTTTGCGGAAAAATAACAGACGGCTAACAAATTCGAAAACAACCCCTTTGCGGAAAAATAACAGACGGCTAACAACAAATTCGAAAACTCCCCCCTTTGCGGGAAAAAAATATACGATCAGAGCCGTAGTTAGGTTTGTGGGGCCCTGGGGCCAGCATTTTTGCCATACAACATAAAAAGATACATAAGTGACATTCTCGCTTAGGTCAAAATTTCTATTGCTAAGCTTAAGAGAATAACCCTAAACCACAATTTTACTTATGTATCTTTTTAGATTGTACGGCTGAGTTGGTGGGGGTCCCTAAAATTCTCTGGATATAAACAAGGATAAAGTGTGACAATATCGTCACAATTCATATGGCGATGCATGTTGTTTTCCAAACTGAGAAGCATTAGATGTGACAAGCGTTCTTGCTTTATTGCTGGGGACCCTGGGGCCATGGCCCCTATGGCCCTACAGTAAAAACGACCCTGGACGCAGATAAATTGGCGACACTTTTTCCAAAGATTAAGGTCTAATTGCTTGAGTTGCATTCACCGCAATTATCACGAAGATTTAGCAATGGAATGTCTTCAGATGTTTCAGTAAATTATTTCTTCGAAATGCAAATGTGCTCTAAAAACATTGAAGTACCAAATCGAAGCACCAAAGACATCAGAAGACATCAGAAGACATCAGAGCCTCAGATCAGAAAAAAGTCAACTAAATCGAAAAATCGTGTCATGTCCCTTGCTAAAACGGGAGCCGCTTGTCTCTTTCAGCTTATGGTGGTGAGCTAGCAGAAGATCTTCCACTTCCACGTAGGTTGTCGGAAACCGGTGGTGAACCATGGAAAACCGGTATCGACACTTGGACAACGCTTGAGAAACCAGGCAGCATGTGACTTTTTTTGGACCGTCCTGTACAGGCGTCGAGTCTCGATAGCACGGCATCAGGGGATGGGGAGCGAGCAGCAGAGAGAACAAGCGAGATAAAAAAGAGGGACAGATCCAGAGGGAGTGAGAGAAGCACAGCGAGGGAAAAAGAGGAAAAGAGAAGAGAGCGGGAGCTGTACTCGGTTATTTATCACGCGCGACGCGGTTCGCCGATCGTATCCTCTCCCCATCTCTGTCACTCTCTCTTCTCTTTTATATCTCCTCTCTTTCATCTCCTCGTTCCTCTCTTTTATCTCCTCTTGCCTCCTCTGGCTTTCGCATCTCTCCACGTTTTACCCACGTCCACAAACTGTGGCGATTCAGGCACTGAGGCCAAGAGCCCATTGCAGAGACCAAGAGGGACTTGTTACGAACATCCCGCTATCCCTCTTCCCTGTTCCTCTTGGCCCTCATCATATAACTCCCAGGGAAGCTTGAATCTTCCTTCGGTCTCGTGCACGACGAGTATACGAGTTGTATACGACCAGCAAGGCGGTATTATGTTCTTTTATGTGTGTAGGTATGCCAGGAGAATCTGTAAAAGGCTCGCCTTGCGGTTTACAGCGGATAAGACCTCAAGTCCGTCTCTGGAGTTGTTAAATTTCTTCAGGGAGAAAAAGAGACCCAGTGAGATAAGGACTGGGATTTTAAGCGAAGAGTAATGCCGCCTCAACAAGAGAAACAAGAGCAAACCGATGAAAGTGGAATTTGACGGGTGTCTTTTGAGTAGCGGATGAGAACATCGATTTTACTAATGATGTTAGAGAAAAACATTTCTTCTCATTTCACTTCTTCCTCTTCTCTTTACAATTGACATCCAACACTCAGGACCATTCGCAGAGGCGAAATGTTTCCTGATTGGAATTAACAACTTGCCGACCGTATTGACTATTTCCTCCCTTCTCTAACTTTTTTATCACACTCTTTCTTCTACAGCACTTTTATTTTCTATACCTAGCAGAACGATTAGATTAAATTAGATGTGATTAGATTAGCTGATTCTAAATACATATATCATATTCTTCCTCTCATCTAATATATTTGACTTGATAGGATTATACTACTTAATCAACTCGAGATTTCTATAAAAAGGAAAGTTAATGAACTAATATTGAGAAGGTAGGGTACTTTAATTGATCAACATTAGAGGCAGGTTCACAGCGTGAGATAAAACCGATCACCCCCTGGATTTTACTCTAACGACAGGAGAGCGTTTATAGTCGGTGACTATATAGCCAATGCATGTCCAATACTACATATATACTCTGGGTAAGAGGGTGACTGAGCTTCCGCTGCCAGCAGCGTTAGCAGGAGGGTAGCTAGGGGTGAGAT
The DNA here is from genome assembly GCA_900474275.1 of Synergus japonicus. Taxonomy (NCBI): domain Eukaryota; kingdom Metazoa; phylum Arthropoda; class Insecta; order Hymenoptera; family Cynipidae; genus Synergus; species Synergus japonicus. The sequence continues at coordinate 60,953 of UCOH01006136.1, forward strand.
TATACGGATTGGAGTCTTTCGCCTCGTTTTATGAGACCCGTTAGCCGACCTGCCGGCCACTTTCCTTCCTTATCTATCCGATGGCGTGTCCATGCCCACCGAGCATTTTTCAACCCTCTGCCTGAGCCAAGCACTCCGTATATTTCCTGAACCCTCCCTGCCAACCCCCCGTATACTGCACTTGTACGTGCAAACCTCAATCGGGATACGAGATGTATTTCGAACCGAGGGCGATTACTTCCCTTCGCACCAGGTTGGTTTTGCTACAATCAGGAGACTACAGATGAAATAACGAGGGTGGAGGGGATTATAAATTAATGAATGTGGCGATTGATTTAAAAAAAGTATACGATTTAGAAAACGAATGTTTTTTTCGAAGCATCTTGCATCACCTTCGGTAGCTAAGCTTGGTGTCAACATCGAAACAATAAGGTAATAATAATACTCTAGACTCGCAGACGTTTAGAAAATTTTACGGCTTGAATGAAGGAGTTGATCTTGTTTCCTAATACAATTTTAAGTTTGTAGAGGCTTCATTAAAGAACTTGTCAAAGTGAACCTGCAAGTGAAGCTCTATTATAATTGTCTGAAGGCCTCTTCCGAAGAGATCACTGCCAACCCTTTTCCTTTCTCTTGAACTCTTCGGCTGATTTATTCAGCCCTGCATAGTTATGGCAGTGCTTTAAGGAATGAAATGTTGCATCAGATTACCAGATTTTCCAAAATCGATTATGGGGCTCTAATTTGGAGATGGACCACGCATTCTTTAGGATCATTCCTCGAAGTCGGTATGACTGTAATCAAATACCCACTGCAATAGCGGTAACAGAGTATATCTATTATATATCTTTACACATACATCTCTACACATATATCTCGTTCACCGGTAGCATCAGTGACAATACCAGAGGCAGGAATACCAGCCGTTGCAGCAACAGTACCGGCAGCATCAGGGAAAGCGAGCTCAAGTTCGTCCTTGCATAGAAATGGGAGTTGGGACTGTTGGATATGTATACGGGTTTCGTGAGGGATGCAAGCACCACTGTCGGTGCGAATTGTGAGTCTGAGAAAGAGAAGGGAGTGGAAACAGGAAACGAGAGGGAGGAAGAGAGAGAAACGAAAGGGAGAACAGACTTGACATCCGTATCCGTCTGTACGCCGTGCCAACCTGACGCAGACCGGTTTCTGGTGCGGGTATCTAGCCTGCTATGACGTGATGGGGGTGGATGAGGATGAGGATGAGGATGAGGATGAGGATGAGGATGAGGGTGGAGATGGTTGAAGCAGCAACCGGGTTGAGAGCAAAGCCGAGCACGAGTTCGAGCAGAGGGCGAGCGGAAGGAGTGTGGTGGCAGCGTGTATAAGGGGTTGGATCTCTGTGGGTGGAGGAATAGCGGATGCTTCGGTGGCTCCGTGTCGGGTTCGATAATACCCGAGGACTCGAAAGGGTGGTCCCGACGCTCTAGTCGAAGTGTAAGCAGGGGAATACTGATATCTGCCTTCGAACCTGGATCGATGGAATACGAGGCGGGGGCGGTGCTTTCAAAGGAAACCGATAATCCGAGATGCTACTACTTTTTGTTTAAATACACCCACCCTACTCTCCCAAAATTCCTGATCAGGATCTCTTATCATACCGGATCTAGATCTGATGAGCAAATAACTTGCCAGCATATGCAGATGCTTGCAGTCACTATGAATCTCATCTTCCTGGTCTCTGCATCTTTGGATTATTCAGTACTTGCCTAAAATCACGAATCAAGCTCATCATTCGTGATTGATGCCTGATGAGGATCAGAAAGTGTGATTCTAGGATTCTAGTTGAAGTTCTGGGGCGGAAGATTGACTTCGTTTTATAGAATTGATGCTCTTCCATACATAATTGCCAGCCCTATTAAAAATAACATTAAGCATTTCCGAATTCAGCTTTCCCAGATTTTGACAACTCCCTCGCTGCGCAATGCGACTGACGTTATTCTCACAACCATTAAACGCTAATTCGACACATAATGGACACGTCGCAGCATGCAGCAGGTACAAATAACACAGTCAGTCTGCTTAGAGGTATGGAATAGCTTTCGACATCGATGAATACACACACATGCGATCAGCTTATCGGAGTGTGGAGATAGATACAAATGTGACAGTAGTATTCTCCGCCAAGCGGGATCTGGTTCCATCCCCTTTCGTTTCACTTCTCCGATTCTCTTCTCTCTGCTTTATTTCCCTGCTTCGCTTCCCTGTTTTCCATCCCTTTTTCATGCGCCGATCCCTCGTGAGTTTGAAACCCCTGCGACCGCGGTTAGGACAATATATTCTACTCTTCATGCTTCCACCCACTGACTGCAGCGAACTCCTTCAACTCTCTCTCGTCCACGTGCTCTCCTCGTCACAAATGTCGTTCTACTGTTTGGTATTGGTTTGGCGCGCGATAACGGAGATAGGTGCTTGCTGGTTCCGCCTGGCTCTCTTGTAAAACTGTCAACGAGGCTGGAATTGACAGTTCTAGGAAACAGCGTGCCAGTGTTGCGAAATGCGAGGTTCAACGTCTATCAACTTGTATTTGAAAACAGAGAACAGCCACGTAGGCAAGATTTTATAGAACTCGTTTGTTAGACCCAGAAAAACAGTTGGGTGGAATTAAAATGAAATGATTAAGTTTGATTAAATGCAAAAAAATGATTACAAGAGATTAACGAGAGGGAAAGAAATTAATATCAACAATTAAAGATGTGTTCTGATCTTTCTCGTTTGAGAATTGATGCGTTGGTGAAAGACATACTTTAAAAACAAACCTCTCCGCACGTATACAACACATCCCTTGCTTTTTGTCACATCTCTCGTGCGTCGGGCACCCTTTATTTATGGGTAGTCCCGCCCAACGATTTTAATTTAGGATCCAATGCGAGAAACACGCAGGCACGAGCCAACACGTGCCGAAAAAGAGGCATGCAACTTTTTCTTAGGCACGAGCGTTGTGCGGTTCATTACTTTATGCCCGTGAAAACTGATTCGCTCACCCCTAATCCCTTTTAACACCCTCGTGTGTTATAGTGCTAATATTGCCACTAATGACCGTGGAAGAGATGGATGCATACCAATGGAGAGGGGACGAAAGAATGATAAAAGGGGGAGAATGAAGAAAAGAACAAATGACGGAATTGAGTGGTAGTAGTAATACTACTAGAAGTAGTAGTAGTAGTAGTAGTAGTAGTAGTAGTAGTAGTAGTAGTAGTAGTAGCAGTAGCAGTATTACAGAAAAAAATGTTCATTAAAGTTTTTTTTAATGATTTCAATGCCATAAGATTCAATTTTTCAATTTCGATGACTTTTCCCCGATTTTGGGACGAATTTTCAATAATAGTGCTATTGTTTTTCAAAAAATTTCCATGTCAATTTAAATCTTTTGAAACACCATAAAAACTTGTGAAATCCTCTAAGATTCTAAGGAATCATTTTAAAATATAAAAATCTCTTAAAACCCTCTAAAATTCCACGATAAACTTTAAGATCACATAAACTTTCTTCAAATTATTTTAAAAATCTAAAATATCACTAAAATTTCTTTGAATTATTTTAAATATCTATTGGGTTGAAGTTTGAGAAGCCTGATCTGACGAATTTATTGGAATAAAATTATCAAAAAAAAGTTTTTAAAGTTTTCAAAACCGAAAATTTGTACTAATAACAGAAATTTACGCGGTGTTGCCTTAGATTTTAAAGAATTTAATAAGATTTCAGAAATTATTTTATTATTTAAGGATTTTAAGAGATTTATAATGATTTTAAGGAATTTCAAAAGGTAAAAAGACATTAAATGATTTTTAGAAATTTCAAGACATGTTACGAGATTTTAATTTTATGGATTTAGAAGGATTTTTAAAAGTTTAAGAAAAATTTGGTGTTTGTGGAATTTTAAGACTTTCCAAGAAATTTTTATAATTTAAAAAATAATATCCTGAAATTATAAGGAATTTTAAAGAATTATAAGTGATTTCAAGTGATTTTTATTATTTTTAAAAGATTTCCTGATATTTTAAGAGATTTTTTACAGATATTTTTAAACTGTTTTCGAACTTTTTAAATAAATGTAAATTTCTGGAAAATTTGGTTAAAACCTTTGAAATCTTTTTAATTCTTTTCAAATCCTTAAAAATAAGCTTTAAAATCCAAATCAATTTTTTTCGAAAGATTCTCTCTGAAATAATTGTTTTAAACGAAATACTAATAAATTTTCAATAACAGTACTATTGTTTTTCAAAAATTTCCCATATCACTTTAAATCTTTTGAAACATCATAAAATGTTTTGTAATCCCCTTATAAGATTCTACGAAATCATTTTGAAGTATAGAAAATATCTTAAAATCCTTTAAAATTCTACGATAAACTTTAAAATTACTTAAAATCTCTTCAAATTATATTAAAAATCTAAAATCTAAATATCCATTTAAAATCTCACTGAAATCTCTTCGAATTATTTAAAATATCTCAAAATTTCATGCAATATTTTAGAATTCCTCAAAATCTTTAAAAATTACACAACTCTCGCGAAATCCTTTAAATCTCTTACATTTCCCTGACTTCTCTAACATGTGTTCTCTCTTCAATGCGAACCTTGAACAACTCTATATTTTGTATGGCTTTTAGAATTTAATGTAGGACAAATCTGGAATAAACTCTATAAAGTTCAACCCTGAAGTTTAAACTCAGAAAAATTATTCTGTTTTGATAAATATATCATAGAATTCATATTTGAATTACACTTAACTCTCGCTATAAGTCTTTTCTAGAATTTCCTGCATTATTTTCAATTTCCAATATCAGGGTATTAATTTACATTAAACTTGAAATGTATAGTGCAAATTCTTAAACAAATGTCGCAAAATATCATAAAAACTGGGAAAAATTCTTGGAAAAAGAATATTCGTCCTCTATTTTAAAAATGGACGAGCTAGCGTGTGTGTCACGGTTCACTTAGGCTTGTGATTGTGAGAGTGGGTGTTCAGGTGCAGGTGTTGCGTAGTCCTCATACAAATAGAACTCTACTGACTAAAGCACCCCAGCCCATGTCTAATACCTCTAATCGAGTGCTCGAATAGCAGGGAATCGAACGGGGTCGTCACGTGATGAGTCACCTTTCCGCGTGGATTGTCGCGATATTCCCGATATCACGGAGGTCTCATATGAAAACACAAGGCTGAAAGGAGCTTATCTAAGCGCTTCGATCAACAGTTCAGTGTGAGTGCGCAAGGTGTATCCACAAATACACTCCCTCGGGTATAAAATATGTATGATAAAGACCCATATGTGCTCTCATGTTATACCGAGAAGGGCAATTAAATACACAACAGTTAAAAAGGGTTCTACAAATTATATAGACATAACTGCCATAATAATTGGTATAATAATTGGTTCTAAAAGATGTCTTCTAACATCTAGTTGTGAAGATATCTATTAAACAACATCTAGTTGAACAACATCTAGTTAAAGATGATAAGACATTTTCTAGACAAAGATAGAAACCCACTATATCCTGAAAAGATGTACCGGATCATCCTTCCAAAAAATCTGATTAAAGGCGTGGTTTAAAGAAAAAGGGCGTGTCTCATGTACGAGTGTATTATAGAATATTGATATTGCTAACGAGCGGATGGGCGTGGTTTAAGGAAGAGGAGATGTGTCTAATCTATATTAAGCCACGCCCATCCAATAGACGTCTTCTAACATCTATTTGTGAAGACACATATTACACAACATCTAGTTAAAGATGATAAGACATGACTTCAGTCTTTATAGATAATTAGCCAGTCATATTAATCAGAACTCTTCGATTCGACTGCTTCTCCATCTGATCAATGAAGATAACAAGCACGCCAAGTATTCCCAAAAGAATTGATTATCTTGATGATATGCGATCATTTGAAAAGGGGGATTTTCAGAGTCGGGTATATTGATACTGCGTGATGTTCGCTGATACCCCCGAAAGGAAAACCATTCCAAGAATGCGTGGTAGGCGTAGGCGAGAGAGATTTTCGTCGAGTAGGCTTTATATATTTATCGCGGCAATAAGGCGACGCCAGGCGTCGTTGGGGTAGCTCGACACACAGGTCGCACCACGTCGTTGGGACAATCGGTGGCCGTCGTTAACCATAACGACGCAACGTCCAATGCCGTTGGTTCTCTTTCGTCGTTCTCTCCTCGTTTTCTCTCGCCCTAGCCTTCTCCATTTCTCCTCCAGTTCTCCCTATTTTCTTCCCCCCTCACGTTTTTGCTAGTTTCTTCTACCTCGCTCAACTACGGCTCTTGCCGTTCAACCACTCGTCGGGATCTTGAGAACGTATATACGGCTTACGTCTGGAAACTCACACCTAACGGGTGTACCTCGGCGTTTTTCTTCTAACAGTAAAAAAAGTTTCGAATTGCTCTGGGGCATCAAAAAAGAAACAAATATAGTATATCAATGTATATAAATATATGGTATATCAAAGTATACAAAAATATGGTATATCAAAATATACAAATATATGGTATGTAGGTAAATGCGATATCGATATATTTGATGACAAAAAGGCACTGGACGACCAAGTCATTTCCATTTATTCGATTCGATGCACCTGTGCAATAAGGGTAAGTAGATATATAATGTTCGTCAGGATTGACGATCATAAGGGTCGGGTAAAAATTCGCCGGAGGCATTAGAGTTATTAGCGGAGCGTTAAAGAGCAGTGGACTTGACAGAAGGGTGTCACTATTCAATGTAGGGGATGTGCGATCAGCCTATACTGTGTGTGTATTGTACCTACTCAAAAGGTCGCGCACGTGGTAGTAGAGTGTGTACTGGAGGACTTGACAGTACGCCAGCTGTCACTTGTCGTTTACGCCATTAATGAATAGGCGATGCCGAACGACGACGCGTTTAGTCGATTACCAAGATTAAAGAGTTCACCCTCTGAAAATCAATAACGTTAACGCACGACTTCGCAATTCAATAAATTGCCCATTTATTGAATTGCGAGGCTAGTCCGGTGATTTCGAATTTTGGACCTAAGTTTTGGTTCATCAGTAAAATGGAAAAGTGTCAGACACTTGGGTATTAGCAAAGATTTCATATTAGACACAAAATGGATATTAGACTAATATCTTGGATATAGTGAACTATATAGCCAACTATAGATGCATCTACAAAATATTTCGCCAAAATGTCTTTGATACTAAGTAGGTGACCAACTGCCTATCTGTTTGATAGCTATATAGGTATAAAAGATAGATAGATGATAGATTTTTCTTTAGACAAAAATAAAATCCACTATATCCTGAAAAGAAGTACCGGATCATACTTCCAGGCAATCTGTTTAAAGGCGTGGTTTAAAGAAGAGAGGCTTGTCCCATAAATGTGTGGGGGTGGTTTAAAGAAAAGGGGGGTGTCTAATGGGTAGATTGGCGTAGTTTAAAGAAAGGAAGTGTGTATACTATGCGGTGGGCGTAGTTTAAAGAAGAGAGGCGTGTCTAATGGACATTAAATCACGCTCAACTACTGATCAGATACGCCCATTTTGTATAAACCACGTCCATGTCAAAGAGGTGTATCTAATAAACGGGTGGGCGTGGTTTTAAGAAAAGGGGAGGTGTCTAATGAGTTGACAGGTGTGGTCTAAATGTTAGGGACTGTCCAATAAGTTGATGAGCGTGGTCTAAATACGAGAGGGCGTGTCTCATGAGTGGGTGGGTGTCGATTATAGAAAATGGATGTGCCTAATGAGCATATGAGCGTGGTTTAAACTAAATGGGCGTGTCTAATGAGATTAAGCTACGCCCATCTACTCAAAAGACACGCCCCTTTTATTTAAACCAATTTATTGAATTGGGAAGCTAGTCCAGGCAACTGGTCATTTCGAATTTTGGACCAAAGTTTTGGTTCATCAGTAAAATGGAAAAATGGGATATTAGACACAAAATGGATATTAGATAAAAATAATAAAATTTATAGATAGATAGATAGAAAAGATAGATAGATGATAGATTTTTCTCTAGACAAAGGTAAAAGCCCACTATATCTTGAAAAAAAAAGTACAGGATCATACTTCCAGGCAATCTGTTTAAAGGCGAACGCTTTTTTGGAAAGAATTGTACTTTTTTGGTTGAAAATTGCGATTTTCAGAGTACACCCGTTGGCTGGATATAGAAGTGGTACTCGCGAGGCAGAGGCTTCCGTCCCGCTGCCTCCGGGCTCTTTTCCACCCGCGTTTCCACTTCCACTTCCCCATCCACACGTACACACAGGCAACCCCATTCCACGCTCTCTTCCGCTTCCATCCTCGCCTCTGGCCGCCACTCCACACGCCGCGTTTAAGTATCCCCGATATTCCGCTCTCTGGTAGCGAAACTATTGACCCGTGCTCTTGAATCAGCCCCTTTTCGAACAGGCTCCTCATCGAAATTCAGTCTACTGATTTGCGGAACGCAGGTCAGTCGGGAAAATCATGCGGAATTCGAGAAATTGAAATCGGATAATAGAGCGTACGAGGGATAGAAACGTGATCCATCTCTTGTCAAGAGGACATAACTTTTCAAGTCAGTTCACAACGGATGACGGGCTCGCTCGCCGCGTAATAAGCAAGCGCTCGCTGTAGGTGGCACGAGACCCGTGCAGTACCTAGCTATTTTTTTTCTTCCTTTTTTTTCTTCTTTTTTTTCCTGTTCTTTTCCGTTCTCCGTCGTTCCTCTTTTTTTCTTGCCATCACCGCACAAGAGCAGCACCGGAGAAGGATATCCGCACGCTGCCAATTCGGATCCTCTTCCTGCTCTCTCGTGGTCCGCGTATCGATCTATCGACTTTTCTTGCTACTCATCCTCCAAACGGTCCGCGGAGAGACCTAGAGACCAGTTTCTCTCGCGATATTGGGAAATCGATTTTTAAATTCTTGTGCAAAGAGCTCGGAGAGTCAAGTGACTGGAAGCGTATGCAATTTTTTGCTGACTGACTTAACTGCGAAACTGGAAAGCTATACTGCATGAACGTGATCTTAAATTCTTTTCCAACATTTGAAAGCATGTTGGATAGCAATGAATGTCTATTTTTATGTGAAAAACATCTAGGAAATTAGGAATTAGGCTGAAGTTTCAGACCGCTACTTAGATGAATTTTTCTTTCATTAAATATTATTTGCAAAGACATATCCTTATAATTTCGGGATATTTTTATAAAAATTATAAAAATCTCTTGGAAAGCTTTAAAATTCTACGAAAAAATTTCTTAAAACTCCTTAAATAATTTTTGAACTCTTATTAAATCCCTTAAAATCCTGGGCAATGCCGCGTAAATTTCTTTTATTAATTAAATACAAATTTTCGGTTTTGGAAACATTAAAAACCTTTTTTTGATAATTTTATTCCAATAAATGTTTGTGTACCCCGTGTAGAAATTTTAACGAGGCCCCGGTCGGGCCCTGAATGAGAAATACTCGGAGAATCAGGGAAATATACTTTCCCAATTCTATTTTATCGATAAATGTTGACCTAACTAAAAATAAAGACAGGCCCCATAAGCTGCTTTCGTACAGAATTAATTTCAATGCAAATAAATCAATATTTTATATTTGTTTCTAGTTTAAAATGCAATCAATACAAAAGTTCGTTCATTTGAACGTTCAGAATTTCAACCATATAAATAATTCTGCTGTCGCAAGCGAACTGAAGTTTTAACCAGTGAGATTAGAGCTAATTTTGTTTTATGTCCGATACATTTTTAAGTTTTAATAATTCTTGCATACTGTATTTCTACGTCTATATTACTGACAATATATCCTGAATGATAAAATTAAAAAATTAAATTTGAAAAACTACATTATTCCAAACTGGCCAAAAATATCTAAAATTGACGTTTCTCTTCGTTTTAAACACCCTTTTAAACGAGTATAACTATATTTTAATACATTTATTCATTAACTTTTATTTTTACTTTTTCATTTATCTAAAAAACATGAATAAATATTGATGGTCATAACTCAGTGAATAATAAAGCTTTTTATAATTTTCTAATCTCATTTTACGTCTTTATGGGCGTTTAAAACGAATAAAAACGTCAATTTTGGACATTTTTGGGGCCAGCTTTTAAAAAAAGATTTTAAAAGCTTATACAGTTTTTCCAATGACATTTTCCAGTTTTATCATTCAGGATTGGCAATTTTTGGACCCTGGCATTTTGAAATTCCAAATATTGTTCTCACGAGTCTAAACACGCGCTTAAAATGACAATTCAGATTTACACGCCAAAATAAATTGACGAATAAGATTAGTTTACTACGCATGAAGTTAGCTTTAAGGTGATTAGATAAGATTAGTTTACTAAGCATGAAGTTGGTCGAATTCCATGTCCTTTTCAGGAGACCGGGTTCGAAAAATAAAAAAAATCTCTGAGCAGCCCCTAACTATGATAATATATGCTCACAGCAGCCCCCACAATGTCACCCAGATATAAGAGTACTCTCATCTCTTCCTCTCGAGGAACATATAAAATCATCCAATATTTAACAATAGTTACGAAGGCTGTGTGCAGTGCACGTATGGAAACTTGGAAAAGGGCGTGCATGACGTTGATCCATGGGGATCAGTGCCTGTGGTACTAAGCCCGAAAGAGGCTGCGTGGCTTTACCGAATACGTCATAGTACCTAATCTCTTAGCAAACACTTCACGCTATAACGAGCGACGGCCATACTCGCGCCACCAGGGTTGACGCCACCGAGGGTGACAAACGGTGTGTGTCGGGGAAAGAGCGAAGCTGGGTTTAGGGGTTGCAAGCCATAGTCAGGATGCTTCTGACAGCCGCAGATGGCACTTGCCGCCTTGTTTGTCATAAAACCTCCCCCCCATCCAGACATCATCGCAGACCGAAAAACCACCCCCGCTTTGCTGCTGCATCGAGCTTTTTGTCGCCACCTCTAACAGAACGTGGCCTGACACCATCCAAGGGTGCATGAAAGGACGAGAAAGAAGAGGGATGGAGAACGCAAAAAATATTAGGAGGATTAAACAGAGGAGACGCGTGTAATGGCTACGGGAATCATGACTTTCACACCCCATTATCTCTCTTTTTCGCGTTTTTTTCTTTATTTTTGTTTTACGTACATTTACCACCTGCAAGATAATTTTCAAGCCGAGATAAAAAAATTTTAACTGAAACATCCAAATTAATTTCTGAGAACGTTGGTAAATACGAAATTTAGAGGGTTGCAGAGATCATATCTAAAAAGTGATGTTGCCACATAAAATTACTGCAGATTATTATTATTAGTATTAAAAGAGTGAACTAAAAAAGATAATAAAACAAAAGATAATAAAATAGAAGATAATAAAACAGCGACTAGTGGTTAAGTGACTTAAATGGTTCATTCATTTTCTGGATCAGAAATAGAAATTTCATTTAAGTAATAAACTATTCTGATAAAAATTGTGAAAATATCATCAATTGGGAAAAGGTGACGTTTTTTTCTTTGCTAGTTGTATGATTTAAACGAGGATCGTGATGTCCAGCAATACAGCGCAAAAATACGGACACGAAATGCCTCTTTGGCGAACGCGTCGTAGTAATTTTGGCAGGAATAAAATGAGGTCGTGAACCAGACGCGAACGACACGCAGAGTGTTTCATTGCGAAATTATTCGTGAACGACATACTGATCGATACCACTTATCGAGTTAGTGAGAGTGATACTCTCAGTGACCAGTCACGGAAAGCAAAGGAAAATTCGCATTATAATTAAGTAACTTGCATATTTAAGTGAATTTATTGGAATTCAGGTTCCTTAAGTTAAAGATTCCACCACAAGGAACTAAATTCGGTTTATAAAAATTTGTATTTCGTTCAAAGGTTTCATTATTGTATTTCTAATATATTAGTATTATTATTATTATTGTATTACACTCAACACTATTTATATCAAAACAAGCCTTACTCGGATTTTATGATATTTAGGGCCGATTCCGCCCAAAATCGCTAAATGTCTGTTTATATCTCTTTTGTTTAATTATATTAATAGCTTAATTTTTTTATCTGTAGGCATAATAAAGGGATTATGCGTGGCGTGGCTTAAAAAGGCGTAGTCAAAGTGGATAGGCGTGGTTTAAAGAAAATGGGACATGTCTAGCGAGCGGATTGGCGTGGTTTTAAGAAAAGAGGCGTGATCAATGTACATGGGCGTGATTTAAAGAAAAAGGTACTTGTTTAACGAGTATGTGGACGTGAGGTAAATAAGTGGGCGTGTTTAATCGGCATTCAGGCACGCCCCCTTTGTCTAAACCATATCCGCCTAGTTTACACACGCCCCCTCTCCGCCAGAACACGCCCATATACTCATTAACCACGCCCATACGCTTTTACCACGCTTTTCTATTCGTTCACGCCCCCTTTCCTTTAAACCACGTGTATCATTTTGAACTGTAAGGGTTGATTCCATCAACTGTGATTAAATTTTAATAATGGATTTACTTAAGTTAATCAATACTTTGCGTTCCACCAACTTTTAAACAATTAAATTATAGTCTTCATTCTATGTTTCTTTGTGTTCTCTGCAGTTAATCCTTTCATTTATAATTTTAGTCATTCTTTATCATATTGTATAATCACATTCTTTAATTTTCCACTCAATCTTAAATGAAGAAGAAAGTACGACTATGACCTTTAAACCGACTAATTAATTTATTTAATTATGCCATTCGTTCGGTTTGATTTAACTAATTTTTATGCTAGCTCTTTTCCTTCAATTTTTCCCCTTTTTGTTTCAAGTTTTCTCTTATTATACATTAATTTATTAATTACTTTTTTCAAAATAAAATTTCAAAATAAAATCTTAGATCTTTTGCCATTTTAAACGGATTTTCGTTACATTAAGACAGAGAATACGAATTTTATGAAATACACTGAAATTATAGAAATATTATAAGATTTTACGATATTTCAAGGATTATAACGAAGACATTCATTATAATTACTCGTTAGATATTTAAGAATTCATAAAATTTGACTAAAGGCTTGTTTTGATAGAAATAATGTTCAGTGTACATTACAATCAGTGTAACCGCGCCATGCACGTGGCTTTTTATCCCCCCTCGTCAGGAATCTCTATGGTAGACATTTCACACATTCCGCGTTTGCTCTTTGTCATCGGCTTTATTATTTCCCAGAGATAATAGGCAAGCGAGGCCTTAGATGCATCAAACCCCTGTAATATTTCGCTCTTCCAGGGACAGAATCACTGACAATCTGTTCGCTTATTTAAAAGGCAAAAACAGGCACAAAAGTACTGAATAGCATTTTTTAAATACTGTATATAAAAGTGAAAAGTATATAAATATATACATACATCAGTATATAAAACTGAAAAAAAATATTAACAACCCCCTTTTATTCTTCGAGTTTGTAGACCGAGCCTCTTTTATTTTTATCTCGAAAAGCATAGCCATTTTCGGGTTGTGCGAATTGGAGCAGCACTTTTTCGCTAAATGGGGGATGCCTTTTTCTTAGTTTATCTCGCTCACTTACTGCTCAACCTATCTTTTTCCCTCCACCCAGCCTCACTTGATCCTTCCTCGTTTTTAGCGTTTTTACCCCCTATCTCCCTATCTCCCTATCTCGCTCTTCTTTTTACATTTCCCTCTATGCCAGGGCGCGGATATAGTGCTGGTCGCAACGGGCCGGAAAATAGGCTCATCTGAATGCGGTACTGCGCGGTTGCAGAGGCGGAGGTGTAGTACCAAGGGAATGGGTCGGGAATGGCAGAGGGTGAGGGAAGAGCAGGGGGCGAATAACGAGGACAGAAGATACGGGGTTGGAGATTGCAGTGCAGCGATTGGAAGGGTTTCTCGTCGTTCATGGGGCTCTGAAGCGCTCTGAAGCACGCACTGACAACACCTATTCGCTTTTACACATTCTCACACATACACAAATTCGCATGCACACACAATCGCATTTTAACCTCTGCTGCGCCATTTATAAATCAAATAATAATCTAAATTTAGAAAAAAGCGGATTATTCGAACATAAAACAAAAAGGACAGTATTAATGATTTATGATACTGAAGTTTGAAGAAGATAAACGAAAACGATGAAAAATCAAAACTGCTCACATCCAATTCGACACTTGACATTTTATTTCTCGAAACGAATGGATTTGACGACGTAACGTTAAAAAAGTTACAAGCCCCTAATGCATGTGGATCACTTCAATTTCACCCTTAAGATTTAGGGATGAAATTGCGGCGTGGTGGTCCACATCCGTTAGGTGGTTGTAACTTTTTTTGACAATTTTTTATTGTCAAATGGAACCCTTCTAAGCAGTAAATTAAGCATTTTAACCAACCAACAAATCACACTTAACTGTTCTTTATGCATTTCAGTCAAAGTACAAATTATAGTCTTGAGACATTTTTAGAGAGAAAACATTTGTTTAGAAAGGAATTTTAGGAGATATTTAGAAATTTTAAGGAAATTTGACGATTTTTGAGTGATTCTTACGAAATTCAAAAGAGTTTTTGGATTTTAAAAAGATTTCGTAGAGTTTTCAGGGATTTTAAGATATTTCGTGAAATTTTAAAGGAATTTATGCAATTTTAAGAGACTTTTAAGAATTCTTAGCGATTTTAAAAGAGATTCTAAATGTTTTGAAATTTGGAAAAATCTTAAGAGGTTTCTAATAATTTAAAAAGATTTCGAAGAATTTCAGTGATTTTTCAAATGTTTTCATGAAATTTTAAGGAATTTTAAATGTTATCCTGGAATTACAAAGTATTTAAAGATATTTTAAAAGATTTCTACGAATTGCGAGTGATTTTATGAAATTTTATGAGATTTTTAATAATTTTAAGTAATTTCAAGAGATTTTTCTAATCTTTAAAAGATTTTGTGAAAATTATAAAGGATTTCATGGAATTTGATTAAATTTCTAATAGTTTTAAGGAATTTTAAAAATATAAAAGAATTTTAAATGTTACCGTAAAATTTCAAGAATTTTTTAATGTTTGTCAGGGAATTTTATGGAGAGATTTCAAAAGATCTTTACAATTTTTCAAATATTTAGTATAATTGTAAAAGATTTTAAAGGCTGTATATTTTTTAAGGGCCTTCAAGAAATTAGTTGATTTTTAAAAGATATTGTGGAATTTTTATGAATTTAATGGATTTTTATGAGATTTCTAATAATTTTAAAGATTTCGAGAGATTTGTCAAATTAAAAAAAAAATGTTGTATAATTGTTAAGGATTTCATGGAATATGGCGAAATTTCTAATGATTTACAGGGATTTTAAATATTAAGGAATTTCAAGACGTTTCTAGATTTTTTTAGAGTTTTTCATGAATTTTAACGAGGATTTCAAAAGATTTATGATTTTGATAATTTTTGTGGAATTTTAAGGGATTTAAAAAGCTTTCTGGGATTTTAAATTTTGTCGAAATCTTTTAAATTATGTTCTTAATTTATCTGGCGAATTTAAATCATGTTTAAATCTTTTCTTAATTTCGAAGAGTTTCTGATAATCTTAAAGGATTTTAAATTTTATGATGTAATTTCTAGAAATGTGGAGAGAATTCAAGAGATTTTAATGGGATTTCTAATAATTTTGAAAGATTTCAAGAGATTTTGCTGATTTTAAAAATATTTTATGGAATTCAAAGGAATTTAAAACTTGTCAGGGAATTTTATTCAGGTATTTCAGAGGATTTTAAATGATTTAAAAAAAAATGTTGTTGAATTTACAAGGATTTCGAAGATTTTTGTAAAATTTCAAGAATTTTCAATAGATTTTTCTAGTTTATAAGATATTATCAATTTTTTAAGAATTTAATGGAATTTGATAAAATTTCTGATGATTTTAAAAGGTTTTAAATGTTAAAAAACTTCAAGAGGTTTCTAGTAATTTTGACAGATTTCTACGAATTTTAACATGAATTTCAAGAGAATTTGTGAATTTTTAAGGATTTTCAAGAGGTTTCTAGGAATTTAAAGTTTTTTTAACGACTTTTAAGGCATTTCGAAGGTTTTCGTTAAATTTTAAGCGACGAGGGCAAACAAACACGCGTGCGATTATTTTCTTTTTTTTTCCTACAACTTCAAGTCTTTCAAGAACCAATCAGGTTTAATATATGCGAGATTTTCGAGACATTTCGTGACACAATTTTTTTAAGATAAGGAAATCATATAAGGGCTGGGAAAAAATCAAATTGTGATAGTTCCAAACTCTGCAATTAAAAATTGAAATTAAATTCTCTTTTTCTCTGTTGCATGAGCTAATAAAGTTATTAAAACGGATAATTTCGTAGAATTTATGGATAAGTTTTGGACACTGAAGGGAAACCGGGTTAGGCGAATGTAATGATAAAAAGCAAATACGACGGTGACACCTCCGAACGAATCGAAAGTTAAGTCGTCACAGGATGCCTCTCGGAAAACCCCAGGGTATTTGAGATCGATTCCCCTCCGCGTATATCTCTCTTCTCGGCTGACGATTTAACCAGCCACGAAAATCGCTCGTTACGAAGTTCCCAGAGTCCTCGAAAATCTTGTTACGGGACTGGAGGACACCCTCAGGGGGTATGGAAGCTTCGATCGTATCGAAATATACTGTCTCAAGTCTGAGAAGAAATTCTCGAGGAAGGACAAGAGGACAACTTTTTGCCGCTTATTTTTGCTACTCAATTTCACTTCTGCCTCTTTCCTAAGCATTGAGTCTTTCAATTAAATTCACACTAATTTTACATTACTCTGTTCCAAACTTTTTCATATTTTATGAAGCATTATCAAAAGTATCAAGTATAATTTGTATAAATTATCAAAAAGAGGAAGAAAAGTGAGGAACAAATGGGAAAAAGTTAAACATGGGAACAAATTAAAAAGACACCAGTAGGTGTATAATAAAAAATAAATAAAAGGAGTTAAGCCTTCATTTGATGAAGGCTCAACATTATAATGTCGAATGAGAGGATTGTCGGATCTTTTCTCTTTTCTAGGAATGGTCGAAAGTATGAAGGTTTACTGTCTCAAACCCAGCTTTAGAAGGTTTAGCGACGTAATCGTCGCTTCCAGTGAAAGAGAAGTCGAGGATCTTCTTTTTTCCTTTGCAAGCTTCCAATTAGAACACGTTATGTGTAAATGTGAAAATAAATTGAAAAACGATGACTCTAAGTGGCAAAAAGGAGCATTAATTCTTAGTTCACAATTCAAAACTAAGAATCGCATTGCGAATTTCGAATTCTCCTGACAAAGGACAATTTTTATTCTTTTTACTCTTTTTATTCTTTTCATTCTCGATAACTTTTTAACTTAGTCTCGTTAGAGTTCACATCAAGATCTCACGTGGTTTGGTCATTCGATACGGTTGACAAGCTGAGCTACGTCCCTTTCAAACGAGCACAATAAAGAGGATAAGATTCTGGATCGAAAGGGTGGAACGAAGTTCCATTCCCGTTTCCACGATGTCCCTGCTACGCAGTTGGAAAGACATTGCATGCAGGGTAACTCGAGCTACTGCGTCCTTTCGACCCTTCTCGATTTTTCCTTTTTATCTTGCTCCTTTCCTCTGAAAACCGTGCACGCACGTTAAGCAACTCGGTCACTGGAAAACAGGAGCAGTATCGATTCAGTAAGCAATCAGGGAATGTTCGCCATTTCCGGTTACGCTTAACCTGCTCTCTGAGGGTTGCACAAGATGATTAGTTGTACAGAAAAAGGTCTTAGGTCTTATTACATTGTAGTTTAAACATTATATCGCGCTTTCAAAGAAACTATCGATTTCAGTCGTTTAATATCAAACTATATATTGTATTGCTATACCAATTAAAGTACAACCTATTTTAGCACAACTGCTGACCCAAAAAGGGACATCAGCTGCACTAAAATTCGATCAATGTATTAATTTGGCCCTTGATATGCAAATCATGCATCGCCCTAATTCCTACCCTATCAAAGTGTGAAAGAGACTGTGGTGCAAATAAATGATAAAAGTTTTTGAAGCGAGAGTGACGTGTTAGTTTGTGGTGTACACTGTTCACGTTTCGCTTGGAAACTACCTGTATTCCGGAGTCGAGCGATTGCCGCGAAGAACGGAGATACTAAGGGTGGTAAAGGGTGGCAGAGGGTGACAAAGGCGAGGGTTTGAGAGAAGATCCCGGCTCTCAGCGCAGCGGTATGGGGCAATCTGCAGATACCTCGGGTGTGCCTGATTACGTCGCTGCCTCTCTAATTACACGGCAACCTCCGACGATACTCGACCCGACGATAGCGTACCAAATTCGACCCAACTCGACTCGATGGTTACGAGCGACCGTAAGGTGAATGGAATGGGAAGAGGGTGCCGGGTGGCATGAATTTTACGGCACTTCTCAATTCCAGAGAAATCCGAGGGTCGACCGCGAGTCCGAGAGCCTTAATAAGAATTTAAGAGAAAAAAAGTCGTTCCCACCTTCCTCGCCGAATTCAATCTTCCTCGAAATCATTATAATTTGCCGAAATTGAAGATAACTTCTTGCTACTGTTTCACCGCCTTGTTTCGTGTCGATTGGAATCTAAAACTTGTTTCAAGGCGTCCCGAAAAAGGAAGTGATTTTATATTCTTAAAGAATATTTTTTTTTTTTTCAAAATTCTTCACTGAAAAAATGAGTTGGTTGGGCCAACTACTTAGTTTGTAGTATATGACGTTGATATTTTATTGGTTGGGACAACCACTTTTCTTGTTGGCCTCACTATTCGGTTTGTTAGGGTAACAACTCTATTGTTACCTCAACAATTCAAATAGTACCGCCAACAAGAAAAATGGTTGTCCCAACCAATAAAATAGCAACGTCATATACTACCAACTAAGTAGTTAGCCCAACCAACTCGTTTTTTCAGTGTTGTAAATTCTACGAAATCTTTTGTGTCCTAAAAATCATTTGAAAACCCTCAGTATAATTATACGACAAAGTTTAAAATTCTGACAAATCCATACAGTATTTTAAAAATTTTTAAAATCTGAAATTCGTTAAAATTCGTGGAAATCAATTAAAATTTCATAAAATCTTTAAAAATGCCAATAAAGGCTTTTAAAAATCCATAACACCTCTTAATTCTCCCAAAATTCTTGCAAATTCCATTACAATATTTATTACAATATCTCAGTAAAAATAAAATTTTTGGGAATTCCTTAAAATTCTACGATAATATTTTCTTTATATCCTTTATATATACTTTAAAATTTATTATAATTATTAGAAATCTCATAAGATTCTGTGCAATCCTTTAATATTTCACAAAATGTTTTATAAATCATAAACAGATCTTAAATTCTCTTAAAATCATTTAAAAATAGTCCAAATTTCTTAAAATACGTTAAAAGCTCTGAAAATTCTTCGTAATTCTACGAAAAAAATTGTAATTCCTTAAAACCCTAGAAACTGTTTGAAATCTTAAAATTTTATACAAAACCTTCCAAAACCCTTAAAATTCGTTAAAATATCTTGAAATTTCTCCAAATTTTACAACATTCAAAATCCATTAAATTCCTTTAAAATTCCCCTAAATATCCCGAAATTCCTTAAAATCCTACAAAATTATTTACAAATTCTAAAATTCTTTTGAATTCAGTAAAAATTACTTGAAAATTGTCAAAATCCCTTATAATTCATGAAAATCTCTAAAAATTTCTAGAAACGTCTTGAAATTCCTTAATATTTAAAATCACTAGAAATCTCAACAAATTCTATGGAATCCTTAACAATTCTACAAAATTTGAAAAATCTCTTGAAATTTTTTTAATTATTAGAAATCTCGTAAAAATCTATCAAATTGCGACAATATTTTTTAAAAATCGACTAATTTCTTGAAAGTCTTTAAAAAATGTGCCATTAAATCCCTTTTAAATTCTACTAAATCTTTTAAAAATCATAAAAATCTTTTTAAATCTCTCCATAAAATTCCCTGATAAACTTTAAAAAATTCTTGAAATTTTACGGTAACATTTAAAATTCTTTCATATATTAAAATTCCTTAAAACTATTAGAAATTGGATCAAATTCCATGATATTCTTTATAATTTTCACAAATTGTTTTAAGGGCATGTAATACTTTACCATAAGAGCAATTTAGTTTACCCAATTATACATTCATAATAAAAAATATTTTTAGCGAATAAGAGTCAATAATCCTTCCTCTCATGTACACGAAATAAAAATATTTATTATTATGAATGTATAATTGGGTAAACTAAATTGCTCTTAGAATCCCTTTTAAAATTGCTAAAAATTCTTAAAAGTCTCTTAAAATTGCATAAATTCTTTCAAAATTTCACGAAATACCCTAAAATTCCTTAAAATTCTACGAAATCTTTTTAAAATCCTCTAATGGTAATTTCATTATCTACTTTTGGACTCAAAACTGACATGATTTAAGAATCTTTCACAGAAAAAACTATGGTTACATTTTGTTGCAGATAAAATTTTCCGGGGTTAAAGTTTACACGCTATTTGGCGAAAGTTTATCCTACGATGGAATAAAAACCGTCGTCTGCTACGTCTTTGGCAGCAGTGCGAAGGACAACAAAATATGAGTGTAAAATTGAGCTACAAATTAGAACACCAGATGTTAAAAAAAACATGTTACTTGTTTAATTATTATTTTTAAAATAATTAGACTTGCCGCGGACGAGTGAAAATGTATTTTTGGTGACTGTGAATAAAGCAATAAATTGACACACAAACAACCCGCCATGTTAAACTGTAGTACCGACGGATTTCACAACTTATGTACAATCTTATGGTTAAGAAGATCAGTCAATATGGCGACTCCTCTACAGGTGTCAAGTTCCTAATTAGCAGTAACGAAAAATACGTTTTTATTAGTCCGAGATAAGCAAAATTATTTTTTTAATGAAATTGAAGTAGGTACAACGCTTTTTAAAATTTTATGTCCTGATATTCTGACCCACTTTATCCATACTTTGTTGTTTTTCTCACTGTTGTCAACCGCATAGCAGACGACGCTTTTTCATCCCGAGACAGTTTAAAAACACAAAATTATTTTGTTTTAGTGTAAAGTTTATTCGACAAGGTTAATTTTTGTTGCAGCGAATCTTTACCCTGAAATCGATGTAAACTTTATCCTTCGTTTTTTCTGTGTTATGAGTATGTTTGAAATTATCCAAACAGAGAAAGAAACAAAACGTTTACATTATAAAAAAGTTATAATACATTACAGAAAAGTTAGAAAGTTGAGCTTGTTTTGACATAAAAAGGCCTTTGCCAGCATCTGCCTTCGGCATTTTCGATTTTCGTCCAGTGCAGAGTAGCACAAGTGTCTCCGGACTTCTTATAACGGAAAAGTAAAAAGAAGTCTGAAACAAGAAGAGTCGAGGGCGACGAAACTTCCTCATTATTGAGCTTCTTCTTTTTATTTCCTCCCCTTTTTCTCAGTGGTCGATGGAAGAAGTCGATGGGAGCATAGCTTTATCGCCGTAGGCAAGACAGAAACAGAAGACAAGAGAAGATGCTCTCGTCACTTTTTAAGGGTCACAAGACGAACGGTCTCATCGATATTGGGTATTGAAGGCGAAGGTATAGAACGAGGAGACGGAGGAGAACAGCGGGGACGAGAATAAGGACGAAGTCTAGGAAGATGGTCCCTGGACATCCATTCTGGCGTCCTCTCTGTCCAGATCGGAACATCTTGCTTCAACTACCCTATTCACATCAGGGCCGCATTAATTTTCAAATACCGAATTCCACAGAAATAACTAAAAACGCTGGCTGGCTTTCAACGTAGCTTTCCATACTTTTCGAAACGGACTTTTCGTCCTTAGCTTTCCTCGCTATTTCGTCCTTGTCAACTTTACTTAGTGAATAGGCTTCGAGACAAGAAAACTTTCTGGACTTTACGAAAATCAAACGAACCACTAATTGGGAAAATAATTGAAGCCTTGAGACCAGTTTCAGCGTTTTTTCTTCAAGTAGAAATTATAAATTATATTTATAAATATACCTATATACTCGAATGATTGAAAACTTTAAGAATACTTTTCCTTTTGGGGAATTTATCGAAGTTGCTGAAGATTGCAAAATAAATGGAAGTAGCGGTTTGTCTTTTGTAATGTTTTGTAATTTGACATCTCTTTTAAAAACCAAAAAGGGCCATTCGTAGTAGTAATCTTCGGAATTCTTAAAATTCAGAAGTTCTCGAGTGACACGTCCTAACAAAATCCCGCTCGTTAAATCTTAATTAAAGCACGAAGTCCGGAAGGAATTTTCAAGCTTGCAGAACTCTCGAGAAGTGACGGCTCTCCAATGAGAATATCGTAGAAAGTGGACTGAGACTGAAAAGTCGAAGTCGAAAGTATGAGAAACCTCAAAAATGCCGGGAGCGGAAAAGATCTTAATAAACTTGGCTTCCTTCTGCATTTTTTAAGCGAATCTAAATTGCAGACTGGAATATTGGGATATTATTTGCGTCTTTGAGTTGCATAGAAGAAAAATGATTTACAACATAAAACAGAAGAGATTTTTTTTCGATTTTTTAGCATTTTTAGTGTATAATTGACGATATTGACTATTATTGTCGCCAAATTCGAATAACGCTATTCAACTCTCAACTGTAGATTGGATGAGATAACAGAGAATCATATCCAATAGCCCACTGAAAAATTGCGAGATAAAATTCCCTTTATTATCAATTATGACCCATTTGTGCCGGAAAGAATGGTAAATTGCCCTATGAACGAGACTTTCATTTTCACAATTTTATGTCAAATAATAGAGTGTTAACGATTTTTATGTCTATGAAACGTATAAATGAGACTTAAAGTATGATTAATTATTTTATGGGATAATAAATATCAAAACCTATTCCGAATACTGTTTCCAAAATTTTTTAAGTGTAATTTTTGGTAATCCTAGATTTTATATCTTAAAAAAATTAAGCGAAAATGATATGTCCTACCAATCGCGACTTTTCTACTTAAGGAGTGATAGTCAATTGTCTGTATACAATTTTCCGTTTCTACTTATTTTAAACTACTGAGGAGTCAGCATTTTAAACTTTTAAGTAAATTAAAACATCATCAATTATTATGAATGCAATTTTTGAAATATAGAGAACGATGAATAAAAATCTCTGTATAATAAATTAAGCAATTATCAAAACTTACATTCTAAGTTCCAGTTTTCCTCAGGCATTCTGAAACAAAATAATAATTGTGAATATTAACGTAACGATTCATTGATAAAATTATATTACATTATCAAAAAGGTCTGCTATTATATTTGTTATTATTTTCTTTTATTGTGCAGATTAAGCTGAATCTATTTATCCATTTATCTATAATATCTATTTATATAGGATAAATAGATATTGAAGTCCAGCGATCTTTTTACATTTATTGAAGTAATAACAAAAAGAAAGTTTCCACTGTTCCCAAAAACCAAGATTTGTATTTATTTATTAAGAGCAATTTTAAAGAATTTAGAGTAGTTTGCAAAAGATTTTAAATAATTTTAAGGGACTTCAAGTGATTTTATAAGATTTAAAAAATTATAAAAGGATTTCAAGAGATTTTTTAGGAATTTCAAGGGATGCTAAGATATTTTGATTGATTTTAGGAATTTAAAAGGATTTTTAAAAAAAATTGGAACGAGTTTCATCAGTAGTTTTTTTGGATTACATAAAAATTCAAGATATTACAAGAGATTTGAAGATATTTCAAGAGATTTTAATGAACTTCAAGGAATTTTATACATTTTAATCAATTTTAAGATACTTAGAGAAGATTTTAAAGTTTTTAAAGAATTTCAAGTAATTTTAAGGGATTTTAAGGGAATTTTAGGAGATTCAAAGATATTTCAAGAGATTTTAAAGAACGTTAAGGAATTTTATATTTTTTAACCAATTTTAAGACATTTACAGAAAATTTAAAACTTTTAAAAGAATTTCAAGTAATGCTAAGGGATTTTAAGGAATTTCCAAAAATTCCAAAATATTTCAAGAGATTTTAATGAACTTTAAGAAACTTTGAGATATATTTTAATCAAGTTTAAGACATTTACAGAAGACTGAAAAGTTTTAAAAGAATTTCAAGTAATTTTAAGGGATTTTAAGGAATTTTAAGAGATTTCAAAATATTTTAAGAGATTATAATGAACTTTTTAAGGAATTTTGATATATTTTAATCAAGTTTAAAACACTTGCAAAAGATTTAAAAGTTTTTAGAGAATTTCAAGTAATTTTAAGGGATTTTAAAAGATTTTAAGGAATTTTAGGAGATTTCAATATATTTCAAGAGATTTTAATGAACTTTAAGAAATTTTATGTATTTTAAACAATTTTAAGACATTTACAGAAAATGTTAAACTTTTAAAAGAATTTCAAGTAATGCTAAGGGATTTTAAGGATTTTATTTGATTTACTGCACATTAGAATACAAGTTCCTTAAAATTTCCTAAAATCATTTAAAATTTTACTTCCTCATAGGGGAAACTTTGTTTCGAAATTCTTTGCAAATTCTTTAACTCTCTAGAATTTTTGTTAAATTTATTGAAATTCCTTAAAGTCACTTAAAATCTGATTAAATCCTTTAAGGTGTCTTGCAATCTTGTGAAATCTACAGAAATTTCTAAAAATCTCTGAAACATTTTTTATAACTCTTTCAAACTTTTACAAAAATCCCTTGAAATCTTGTGAAAACTCTTGGAAATCCTTATAAACTGTTTTGAATTCCTTGAAAAATCCTTTGCCATTGCTTATAAGATATATCTTGAAATTCCTTAAAATGGAAAATCACTTAAAATCCCTATAAAATCCCTTGAAATTTCTTAAAAATCCGGGCAACGTAGGGTAAATTTCTAATACTAAATAAATAAAAATAAAATGAATTTGGGAACTTTCTTGATATTCTTAATCCAAAAATTGCAAAAAAAAAATAAAATAAAATAAAGAACATTAAAACATTTTGAAAGCATTCTTAAAAAATGACTAAAATTCATGATAAAGATACATATGTTATACACGTCGGAGAGACAAAAAAGATCGCATCTGTTTTAAATCAGACTTTCCTGTTTTTCGTGTTCTTATTATTATTCTGTCTGTCTCTCAAGATCCTGGCATTCACTAATAATATTCAACGTGGCATAGGTGGAGGCTATAAGGAGTTTGGGGAGTTGTGGGCGGAAATGGAGCAACTCAAGTCCGGCGGGTCGGTACTCACTGCTACCGCCATCACCAATCTCACCCCCATCCCCAACTTCATTCGACCGCCCGTCCACCCACTCTGTTGAAGTAGAACGAGCGACTCGGTACCAAGGGGCTCGAATGACGAGGGCGTCGAATATATTACTTGACGATCGAGGGAAACGCTCGCACTTTCGGTCTCCCTTTTCATGAAAAATTCTCTTACAGCCGTTGCCCGATGCTCTGCTCAGAAAAAAGGAGAGACCATTTGAAAGATCGATCGATCGTCTTACTCGCGCTCGACAGCGTCTTTCCAAAGACAGTATCGCTCTTTGCTAATTGATTAAAAACCAAAATGAGAGGAGCGTAGTCTGATACTTTAATAGTTCAAACATATTAGTTTCATATAGTTTCTTTCCTTTCAAGGAGAAATAATTCTAAACTCTCGTTCAATTTAGAATTTTCGTTCAGAAATAATTCTGATCGTAAATAAAATAAAAATCATTGACCTCGGAAGAGCAACTGGAATAATTCAGATTGAAGTGTCTCGCACAGACGATAAGACTCTTTAAAAAGTTAAATGAAGCGAATAATAATCATCTCGCATTTAATCGGGTATTAAGGAAATAACGTAAAAAACAAGTCAATTTTTTTGCTATTATTTTCCAGGACGAGTCTTCAAGCGATAATAGTCCTTGATCCGTTTTTTTCGTTGTTTTCGCTACCTAACGCGAGAGAAAATTAACTTCGATCCTGGACACAGGCTTTCGCCGGCACGATATCAACTTTAGAAAATACGAAGGTATATACGATTTTAACAGAAATGTTTTTGCAGTGAATCGCCGATAGAGTGCAGGTGTTACTACGTCGTTAAGGGCAGTTATTTTTGTAACTGCGTTTAAAATTGGTTTTTCTGGATCAACCCTCGGAATGCCATCCCCCCTTTTCCCCCATTGTGACCTTCTATTACCGTCAACGCTATTATACTACCGACTTTAAAATCCGGAATGCAGTTTACTGAAAAGGACATTAAAATGCCGTAAATATTTAAACAGGACATCGAGCATAGATTAGGAATTTCGGTAAGATTTTTAAGGGCATGTATTACTTACCCGATCCCTACCTTACCGACATTTTTTTCTTTTTAACGCTACGTCTACATTTATAAAGATATCAAATCGAAAATTTATAAAATTGAAGAAAATATGCTAATGTATGTTTGTCTGGTCTTAAATTTTTGTAAAAATAAAAAAAAAATTTTTTTTTAATATCAATATTTAGGGCCAGACCAATGTACCTTAAGGCTTTAGCTTCAAATATAGAAATTTTCAATGTGGTATCTCAATAAATGTAGACGTAGTGTTGCAGAGAAAAAAATGTCGGTAAGGTAGGAATCGGGTAAGTAATACATGCCCTTAAGTACCATTTCCTTTCATGAAGGAAAACAGTATTGTGTGGTTTTTAATTTTTACTTGCTGGGAATTTTAAAGATTTTTCATTTTCATTTTTATATAATTACTTATTTATAAAAATAAACTCGAAGTACCTATAGAGTTTTGACGTGAAAATATTTTAGAATAATATTTCTCAAAAGGTACATGGATACTAGACTTTTTGTGGAAAGAAGTAGAGCAAAACAGGGTTGGGAATATTTTAAAAAACTCCATCTGCGTATCGGGGTTCGTTTATTAAATGCGTCCCCGAATGCTATTCCCGGCGGTTGCCACAACCCTTTTTTCAAAGTCGTTGCGGGAATTTCGTCTCCGTGTAGATTAAAGGGGAAATCACCTTAAGGTGGAAAACGCGATATCGCGAAAAGCAAAATTTCGTAAAAGAATGAAACTAAAACAAACGAATTATTTAATATATTATTATTATTTATAATTTATTATTGTTCTGTAGGTTTTTATATGATTTCGAGTTATTTAAACAGATTTAAGGGCTAATTTTGAGGGATATCATAAAATATCGGTAGATTTACGATTTTTTTGGATATTTATCAAAGGATTTTCTTTGCTTCAAAAAGATTACAAAATCTTTTCAAATATTTGAAAATCTTTCTTTCGGTCTCATATTTGTAAAAACTATTCAAAATTCCATGAAACCTCTTAAATACCTAAAATTTCCAAATAATCCTTCTAAATCGTTAATTATTTCTTAAAATCTCTTGATATATTCTAAAATTACTAAAAATCTTTTCAAGCCTTACTGAAATAATACTGAGGTATAGAAATTTTGGGAAATCCCGTAAAGTCTCAAACCTTTGGTAATCTCAATAAAACTGAAATTTTTCTTCAATTCCTTGATATTTCTTAAGATATTTGGAAATTCGTTACAATCTTATTTCTTGATTCTTCTTGAAATTTCCTGGAAATCTGTTGAACAATTAAAAATGTGGACAGAATGAATAAATGAATATTAGGTTGAAGTAACAGACGTCTAGTTTGACGATTTTTTTAGATTTATTGGAATAAAAATATCAAGAACAGAAATTTTTCAGTTTTCAAAATAATTAAAATTTATAGTTATTTACTAGCAAAAATTTATCCGGTTTTCCCGCGATTTTAAAAGATTTCATAGAATTTAAAGGATTTTAAAAAAAGTGGAAAATAGTTGTCAAAAAGTTTTTTCAGATATTTAAAATATTTCAAAAATTATATTATAAAAGAATTGTAAGAGATTATAGTGATTATTATTATTATAGTAATTTTTAGGAATTTCCAGGATTAAAAAGACTAAAGGATTCTAGAAAGAGTCGAAAATTGTTATCAAAATACTTTTTTAGATAAAAAATCCTTAAAAATTTCCTTCTATCCTTCAAAAATCAGAAATATTTTTTGAAATTCTCAATCAATTTCCTTACAAATTTGTTAATTCTTTATATTCTTTATATCCTTTATATATTTATATCCTAAAATTCTTGGAAATTCCATGATAACATTTAAAGTCCCTTTAAATTCTCAGAAAAAATAAAATTTCGAAAATCCTCGAAATTCCACGACAACACTTAAAATGTATTAAAATTATTAGAAATATCAATAAATTCCATGAAATCGTTAAAAATTACATAAAATCTTTTTAAAAAATCATTGAAAATCACTTGAGTTTTCTTAAAATTCCTCGAAGTTTTACGAAAACTTTTAAAATCCCTCAAAATTCCTTAGAGATCTTAAAAACTTTTGAATGACTTAAAATTATAAGGAGTAAAAAAAATACTCGCGTGTTGCTTTTCTAATAGAATAAAAATAAAGTAAAGCAGAAGAACGTCGATTTTTAAATAAAATAAAAAATTTCTTGGTTCTTAATGAAATTCCCGGGGTTTTCCCGGTTTCTCGGTCAAATCAAATTTCCAGAGTTTTCCCGGTTTCCCGGTCCGCTATAACACTCTGAAAATGTATAATTTTCTATAGAAACTTGCCTAAATACTTTACAAAGTAATGTCCGCTTGGGCAGATGGAAGTGTGTAAGACTTCTCATTCGATCACCGAAGTTAAAAGCAACGCTTAGCTCGGATTTAGTCGAATGGGAAGTCGCCGTACTTAGCCGTACTATATCAGGAAAAAAGTTTCTTTCATCATCCATCATATACATAGAGTTGCCTCAGATCCAATTAAAAAATATCTTTGAGTTAAATAAAATTTATTTAATTCAAAAATATTTTTTTTTTTGAATTAAAAAAACAATTTCTTTGAATAAAAAAAAATCAAAGAAAAAATATCTTTGAATCAAATAAATTTTATTAAAATTCAAAGATATTTTTTAGTTGGCTCTGAGATGTGAATAAAGTTTCGAACGTTCAAATGAACGAAATATTTTTTTCAAATTATATTTTATCCAGAAATATTGTGCCAACTAAAAATGACAATCAGGATTACAAGTTTATTTAATTCTTTATTATTTTCAATGTAAATGAATCAATATTTAAAAACTTTTTATAGTTACAAATACAATCAATACAAAAATTCGTTCATTAGAACGTTCAGAACTTTTCAATCATGCTCTGAGGCAAATATACGTTTGTTTGATTGAAACAAACTTTTTTCCTCATTGTGCGCTTGTGCCCTTCGTGAAGCTTGCGCCTTACAAGACGTTTGTACCTATACGTTTTATTTAAATTTAATTAAAGTATATATATTTTACATATAATTTATATTTTTATATATTTTTTTAAATTTAATAAAATTAAATTACAGCTTTGAATGCAAAAGACAACTAATTTACTTAAGGTTCTATCGACCTTAAGGAACACATTCTCATCAGGCCACTCGCGTTTCGCGCTCGGCTCTGTTTAACAATATTTTTCATGATTAAAACGAAAACAACTCATCTTATTGAAAAATAGCCAAAGGAGAACTTGTAGATTTTTTTAAGGCTAATAATTATGTTTCTTATCATTTTCTCTGTATCTCGCGTTATTTGGCTCAAAATTTTAATTTTCGATTTATTAAGGAAATTCAAAAAGTTGTTACGCCTATCCTATAGGGTGTTCAAAAAGAAATATTTTTCATCTTAAGACTTTTTTTCATATGACTTCTAGCTTAAGTTCTTTCATTTTTTTTGGATTTTCAAAATGTTATGTCTTTCAATTTTTTTTTATCCAGAAAAGTCATTAAAAAAAATTGTTCAACTTTTTGAGTACTACGAACATCCGTCATTAGAATTTTTAAATTAAAAAAAAGTGGTTTCAAAATTTTTAAAAATGCTCCAACTTTTTGAATTTTTATCCAAATGGCTGGCCAACGAACTTGACCTTCATTTCAGGACACTAAAAGAGTATACCAAACGGTCAATTCACTCGAAAGTTATCGTACTCACAAACTAAAAATCTACAGACAGACACAGATAGACACATTCGTAAAAAACATGTTTTTCGGGTTCAGGGGGTCCCAAAACATGGACATTTGACAAAAACTGGGGGGGGGTCAAATTTTACACAAATCTAATATACCTTCTCTGATGAGAATGTAAAAAATAAATAAATTTATAAATAAAAATTATAAAAGGATTGTAATATATTTATAGTGATTCTATGGAATTTCAAAGGATGAAAACACTAAACAATTTGAAGAAATATTATTAAGATTTTTTTTATTGAATTATTAGAGCTTTTGATTGATTTTAGGGATTTAAAGGGATTTTTAAAAGAGATGAAAATTGTTATCAAAAGATTTTTTCAGATATTTCACAAGATTTCAAAGCATTCTAACTGATTGTAATGAATTTAAAGGAATTAGAAGAAATTTCAAGAAAGTTTAAGAGAATTCGAAGTTTTTCCTAAAATTTTAATGATTATTAAAAGATGTCATGGAATTATAAAGTATTTTAAAGAATTTTAAGAGATTTTTTAGGATTTTTAAAGGATATCCCAAAATTTTAAAAGATTAAAAAAATTTTTCAGTTTTTCAACTTTTTAAATTAAATTTTCTTTTAAATTTTTGATCTCATTTTTACAACCTTTTTAAAAACATTTTAAATAACTAGAAAGTTTGGGTAAACTCCTTGAATTCTTTTAAATTCTTTTTAAATCCTTAAAAAAGATCATAAATTCTCTAGAATCTTTACTAAATCCTTATAATAGTTAACAAATTTTTAAATCGTTTAAAATTTTTCGAAATCCCTTGGAATTCATTAAAATTACTTGAAAGATCTTGAAATCTCCTCAAAACATAACTTAAACTTCCTCAAAATCATTTTAAATGGCTTGAAATATGTCGAAAATCTTTCGATCTTTTTTCAACAGTTTTAAAAATCCATTTAAAAAATCAAATAAAATCCCTTAGAATTCTTTAAAAATTGTTTAAACCCCTTAAAATTTTTCTATCCCTAAAAATTCCTAAAATTCTTTAGAACTCTTTTGAAAATCCCATCAGAATTTTCTTGAAATCCTTCTATAAGGTCCCTACATGAAATCCCATAAAATAATTTTAAAATCCCTTAAAATCTCTTAGAAAATCCCGAACATCGCCATGTAAATTCCTGCTAGTAAGTAAAAATAAAATAAAATACTCCTAGCAACATTTTCTAAGATTCTTAATACAGTAAATGTAAAAAAAAAATAAAATAAAAAAAATGCATCAGACTAGACGTCTAAGACTCCAGCCCAATAAAATAAATCTATCGTTCTTTATTATAATTAATGTTCCCCACTCCTTCCTGATCGACCACTGCAAGTATTAACTTCATCTAGTTCCAGTAGTTTAACGACTCATTAACACTAAACTACTAAAACTATCAAAAGTTTAATCCACCCTACCCCCCCCCCCCCTCACCCCCTAATTCTATGATGAGATACGTCTCGTCGGATTGGAATACGGAAGTATTGTATTCAAGGCAGGAAAAGCTGGTTGCTCCGCAAAGAGAGAGAACCGGTTCAATCGGGCCGCTGGGTTTCATTTATCGGCAACAAGGTAGAGATATTCTCGGCGTGTAAAAGCAGTATGTATGTAGATCGTAGATGCAAGTAGGTAAGGTCGGTAGTAATTGTGTCGGTGGAAGCTGAAAGGTTGAGTGTGAGGCGGTATACGTGTTATATACCGTCGTTTACCTCGTCTCGCGCCCCGCCTTAATTATTAGAGCCTCGAGGAACCTGAGGTGGATCTCGAGGTGGAGGTAGTCATGGTGGTAGCCAAGACGTAATCCTGCCACCTCCACCTACAATTTTCCACCTACACTTGCAGCTTTCTTCTCTTCACTACTTCCGCCTTAAATTCGCACCCTCAACCAGTTCTCAAGCTCTCATTCTGCTCTTTCTATGAGAGACAAACGCTTTTTACTCGGCTCGCTAAAAGCCCAGACTTTCGACTTGAGGGTCGATGTGGAATTGATTTTGGATTCATTTTTAAATTTTGTCTAATAAAAATCAGGTATTCAGTTTAGTCAGTTGTTCAGTTTAATCAGTTATTCAGTTCAATCAGTTAATCAGTTATTAGTTTATTATGAGACTGATTTTTGAACTCTGACCCTTAAAGTTTGAATTTCATCAATTAACTTTGAACTTTGAACTTTGAACTATAATCTTACGAAATTAGGAACGTTTGCTGATCTCGTTTTGAATAAAATGAAAATGTTGAGGAAAGTCCTAATGACTCGATTAGAGGAAATTTTCCTGATCTCCAATTGCGGTTCAGGTCTGAAAGTCTCCCTCTGAAACTTTCTAGTCTTACACCCTTCACCAATCTCACCGTCTTCCATCTCGCATTTCTACTTTTATCATGATCCATCGGTGTTTGCTCTCCCGCCTATGCCATTTGGGTCCTGTATCTCTCTTTCCGACTTCAAAGCTTCAACATCAGAAAAAGAGAGATAGAGAGCGAGAGCAAGAGAGAGAGAGAGATAGAGAGAGAGAAAGAGATAGAAAGGATGTCTACTCTCCTCGGGAAAGATCCCCTACTCGGTATTGGGAACTGAGTCTCGAAGGGACTTCGGTGTTTGATCGAATTACGCACGTCCTTCCAACGCGGTGTTTCCTTCCTTTTGCCCCCTTTTGCCGGCTTTTGCCCCCTGCAGCCATGCTCGTAAATTAAGGATCGCCTGGCTTTCGTCGAGGATAAGAACCGTCATGCCATGCAGAGAGAGAAAAATAGAGGGAGGCTAAGATCTTTCTCGAGCGCAGTTGAAAAAAATTGTTCGAGGGCACGAGGTAATCTAACCGCAGCAGGAGGGTACATCAAGTTATCTCCAGCAGGATTATATGTGTATGTATTATGTTATACATCTACTTTCAAGCGGTTGTTGTTAAGATCGAAATTAAGAGATTTAATTTGATTTTCAAATCCCCCCCTCCCAATTTCCTCTCAATTACCATGAATCACAATATGTGGATCTGAAAGTCAATCTTTTTTCAACTCGACGTTTTAATTTCGCCCATTAATTAAGTGACAAGGTGCATTTTCTCCCGAGTCCTGAGTTTCCAGGTAAAACTGAATTATTTCGAGCTCGCTGGAGAAGAGGGAAGAAGAGAATCGACCGGAAACGCGACCGATTCGACCGCATATTACGAATGCATGGGTTGCTGAATAAACAATGGGGTTTGCAAGCGCACTCGTTCGCTGCTCTTCTCTAACAAGGGAAACTTTTGCATACAGCCGGATATATTCCGAAGCATAGAGATAGAAGTACTAGAATTATTTTATAAATAATTAGGAATAATTGGGATTAATAGAAATTATTCGAGTTGTCGAATCATACTCGAATTTTTGCCTGCAATGCCTAAAGTTAATTAAGTATCCATTAAGCCTTAAGCTTAAGTAAATGAGAGGAAGAAAATTTTTCATTATAGCAGAGGATTTTCCATTAGCCTTGCGACTACTTTGAGGTAGAAAAATGGAGAAGGTTATTTCGCCTAAAATTGATAATAATTGCATGTTCATGAATGAGACTATGGCATAGTCGTCGACATAATATAGTTACGTCACTGGTAGAGAACGTTAGATGGTTACATAGCAAACACTATAACAGTGGCTGCGTATGACAGCGCGGAGCCAACCCCCATTCAACCCCTGAACCATGGAACCATCGGACTATCCCCCATCCCCTTCTGGTCAAACTTCGCAGACTGCAGGAGCACTCCGCAATTACGATCAATTTCCCGCCACGTACCCTTTGTACACATGCTCTCCTCCTCTCTCATTTTCCTTCGTAACTACCGTAGGTAGTTACGGTCCATAAAAACTAAGATTCTACAGAACCGGTTTAAGGTATAGAAATCTCTTTAAATTCTTTAAAATTCCGTGATAAACTTGAAAATTCCTCAAATTTATGAAAATCTCAGAAAATTTATAGAAACCTTTTGAAATTTCTTAAAATTATACACATTTAAAATCTATTAAAATATCCAGGGTGTATACTATTTTTAGACCACCGAATTCCCAGCTATTTCCCGGTTTTTTCCCGGTTATTATTATCAAATTTCCCCTTACTAGAATCATAAATAAAACGCATTTAACATAACCCGGATAGAAATTTTGCTGTGGCCCCGACCGGGCCCAGATCGGGAAATTTCAAACAGGGGATGAAACACACGGCCCGACCTGGCCCAGATCTGAAATACCGAATTTCGGTCGAGGCCCGGTCGGGCCGTGTGTTTCATCACCGGTCTGGGCCAGGTTTGGATATTTCTACACGGGAAGGTTTCCCTATGTGTAATTTTATGTATTGTGATATTTTATATTATATTTAAATTTATTATTATATCATATTATTTATTATATTTTGGTAATTTATTGTGCCGAAAACTTACGAATTTTGAGGAAAAAAGAAAGATGCTGCAATATTTTCGAAAACTTTTAATGTGATTCCTGGTTGCAATTTTTATTCCCGACTAATTTCCGGTTTTACCGGTTAGTAAACATCCTGAATATCTTCAAATTGTTTAAACCTTAAAGTCACTTCAAATTTCATGTAATACTTTAGAATTTCTCAAAGTCTTTTAAAAATCTCTCTAAATCTGAATTAGTGAAAAAGAGGTCAGTAATTTACTTAAGTGAATATTCTTACTAATTATTAGTTGTATTTCACTATTTTAATTCGCAGTTTTCAACTTTTCACTAAATTTTTAGTCGAAAATGACTAACAATTAGTAGGATTTTTCACTAAAGTAAATTAGTGACCTCATTTTCATTAGTTCAGATTTAGAGAATCATCTCGTGAAATCCTTTGAATCCTATAGAAAAACCTATAGAATCTCAAAGACTGGAAATTCTTTATAATCCCTCGAAATCATTGGAAATCTTTTTAAATCTGTTAAATAAACTATACTTTTATAATAATAATAATAATTATTATTATTAATAGCAATATAGTTTGGATCATCAGGTACCAATGATTTTAATATAATGTAAATTCTTTTATTTAAATAAAGAAACTGCAATAAGTACTAAATGAATCAATTAATTATTCATAATAAATAAATAATATAATTTAAATTAAAAGAAGTACTCAGCGGCGAACCACTCCATATTTGAATTAATTTATTCACTCTGTCCTCATTGCAGTTACTTTATTTCTGCTCGCTTTTCACGTGTTTTTATCTCGAGACTTTTTCTGACATGTCAATTCAATATGATAATTAATAATGTTTATGACAGTTTGGCTTTTGACTGATCTTAAATTAAGGCAGCAGACAAAAAAAGTTAAAAGAGTTTTTATATGGAATTTCAAGTAGTATTAAAATACTTTAAGAGTTTAAGACATTGTTTAAGGATTTTTGAAGAAATTTTGTAGAAATTATAAAAAATTTCAAGGGAGTTAAGTAATGCAATTGCAGTGATTTTAAAAGAATTTCCAATAGTTATAAAAGAATCTTAACGATTACACAGAAATTTCAGGAATGCTTTGAGATTTCAAGGAGTTTTAAAAAATTTTAAGTGACTTCCAAGAGTTTAATTACAAATTTCTCGAAATATATGGGAACTTTTTAAAGTTCTTTGACGGTTATTGAAGACTCCACTCGTTTTTAAACGATTAAATCAGTAAAATGAATCAGTGAATTGTCACTGATTGAAATTTAATGAGTTAATTGTGCTAGTTCTTAAATAAAAGCCGACTTAATTTATAATCAATCCAAAGAAAAATTTTAGGCTGATGTGGTAGTTTTTTAATTAGTATTGGCGAGTAGATGGATTTGTGAAAAAAGGTTCAGACGGATTTAAGGGAAGATCTTTCTTGAGGCGGATTATTCCTTTCTATCGTCTACCTACGAAGTCTCAATTTTCCCTAGGGGCTGTCGTTGTCGTCAAGATCGTTTCCGAAACGATGCTATCCTTGCCTTTCAAAAAACCAAAATATTTCAAGCTTGAGAGAAACCTCAGAACCTTCTCTGTGAGAATCAGAAAGATTCTTCTTTCCTTTTCAGACAGGAATTCGTCTTCACTTCTATTCCACGTGAAATACGGAGTTCAACATGACTGCCAATTTAGCGGCATTTGTAACGTCTGCGAGCTTCTTTCAACGTAGCGGAAGACATTTTTACGAGCATTATTGAAAATCTTCAAAGTATTTATATAAGCTAGATCAAAGACATTTTTATGTTTTAAGAGAAAGAAATCTTCTTCCTTAGACCGAGTTTATGCATTTAAGGAAGAAACATGAAAATAACGGTTCCAGATCTTCGAAATACAAAATTTACACCATATTTAAAAATATTCCTATTTGAAGTGAAATTAGTAATGAAATGAAATTATCAACCTTTAGAAGCCGTTTAAATTTGACAAGCGAACTGCACGTGCTGTTGTAGGTATTATATATACGTGTAGGATGAAAATTACAAGCCGAACCGGAAATGACGCGGCACCGGAATAGCTCGTGGCGCGCGGTTCCGGAAATTCACCCCGGTTTCCCTTCACAGGGAAAATCCATTCGCAATTCGCGCTGGTCGTCGACGAGACTATGATAATAGAAACACACGCACTCAAGATAAATAAAAATCCATCGCTTCTGTAATGAATACCATAAAAAACATGAGACTGGAAACTCGAAATTTCTCAAAATCATTCATTTTTTATAAATATTTTTCAAAGTTCTCCTCAAAGACATGTTCCAGAACAGTGATGTCCAAGCGTGAGTAAATGAGTAGTTTGCCTTCTCCGCAAAAATGCGGAGAAATCTATAATAAAGTTTTTTTGGAAAGTGTCTAATGAGTGGATGGGCGTGGTTTAACGAATAGGGGCGTGTTTCGTGGGCGAGGTTTAAAGGAAATGGAAGCGTGCCTAACGAGTGGATGGGCATGGGTTAGAGAAGAGGGGCGGGTCTCGTGAGCGGGCGGGCGTGGTTTAAAGGAAAGATGTGTGTCTAATGGGCATTGAGCCACATATATCTGACAATTATAGACACACACGTCAAAGGGGCGTGTCTAATAAGTGAGTGGGCGTGGTTTAAAGAAAGGGAATGTGTCTAATGAATATATGGGCGTGGTGTAAAGAAGAGGAGCGTTTCTAATGAACACATGGGCGGGGTTTAAAGGAAGGGGGCGTTCCCAGGGGGATTAAGCCACGTCCATCTGCTCATTAGACACGCTCCTTTGACGTGGCCGTTAAAATTGATTAAAACATATCAAAATTCCTTAAAGTCCATTAAAATCTCTTAAAATATCTTGAAATCTCTTAATATTACTACAAAACGCTTGAAATAAAAAAAAAGGGTCGTGGAAAACAAAGGAAGTACCCAGTGGGAAAAACATTTAAAGAAGTTTTTAGAATGTCCTAAAAACGTCCCACATCAGACCAAAAAAGTCCAATGTTCCAATAATGTGCTAAATACGTCTTTGGAACATTGGACTTTTTTGGCCTAATATAGGACATTTTTGGGACGGTTTTAGGGCGTTCTAAAAACTACTTTAAATTTTTTGCCCACTAGGTAGAGTTTCACGAACATAGAATTTAAAAAATAATGAGTCAACTAAAAGTAAAAAAAATGTAATTAATATTAATTATTAAATAAAATGCTATTCTATTGTGGAAGCACCTTAACGTTCTCGTCCAGTGACGTAGTTGACTCGCGTGGATGATAGCGGACGCGACCTGGCAGGTTGCTCGTCGTTTTGGAGGGTTGAATTTCCCACTCCCCCCCCCCACCGCCTCCCCTGGGAGTTCTACTCTCACGAGTGACGGCGAGAAGGACAGATAAATGACAGAGAAGGATAGAAAAGGAAACAAGTAGAGAGAGAGTAAAAGAGAGGTAGAGAAAACGACCGCGAGAGCCGAGAGTCGCCTTCGTGAGTGCTTGTACTTGCAGCCGTTGACGGGCGGCTTTGGTGAGGAAGCGGATGGGGTGAAGGTAGTGATGAACGTGGGGGAGGAGGTAAAGTTGGCGTTGGAAGGGTGTTATATCGAGCGAGAGCGAGAGAGCAAGCTCAACGCTAAGTGGAATTGTGGATCTGGTATGAGAGCCACCGAGAAAGAAAGGAAAGGACAAAAATAGAGGAAGTATAAGGGAAAAAGGAAATTAGGAAAAGAAAAAGGAAGAAGAAATGCTAAGGACACATAAATAAGAGAGAAAGTGAACAGAGCCGAATATGAAAAGAGAAAAAGAGGCAAAAAAAAAAGAAAGAAAGCCTAAGTAAGGAAAAAGAAAAACAGAGGGAACGAAAATTGGAAAAAAGCCCTCTCTCCCATGTTACACACGATACTTTTTATATCAAAGAGTAAAAGTATTAATACTGCGATCTAAATATGTTGAGCTTGGTCTTTAAAATTGAGAGACGTCTTTAAAATTCAAGATGACGGAGTTAATTCGTTTGGACGCGAGATAGGGAACTAAAATTCGACCTACACCGATTATTCCTCATCCGCTTTCTCCATCTTTTGAATTTCTCATCTCCGCGAATTCTCGGAAAGCCAAACATTGCTCTTCTGGGGCAGACGTGCGTTATTCTTGTATCTCAAGCAGTCCACTCTGGTTTTCTACTCCGTCCTCTGGTTTACCATGCCTTCAATTGTGTCGGTTGTCGGTTCTCGATCTTGGTTCTCTGTCCACTGCAAACTTCCTCTGCTCCTTCCTTCTTTCGCGGTGGTCCACTTGGGTGGCTCTGCGCGCCTTTCTGTGCATATTTACCGCACGCGGTGCCATGTCGGATAAAAGCGTTGCCCAGACTACAGGGCGTTACAAAATTACATCCGATACTCTCTCATCGACGTTTCACGTTAACAGTCATTTTTAAATCAATTTCCAGACGTTAAAAACACGAATTATATTCTATAATTTGGATACTTAGAAATTATTTCCAGCCACATAGTTGTTTTACTGAAAAAATATTCGAAATTAAGATAAAAAAAGCTGTGGATTATTGAGTGAAATGACGAGAGATAAATTTGTCAGATTAGTTGCTTCTTAGAATCGTGAAGAAGTCGGTCTTTAAGATAGCAGTATTCATCTTCAACTATTCTGCACCGTCTTTGCTTCTCCTTTTTCCCATTGATCTTCAAAGGTACAATTCATCTTATCTGACCTTTTAAGGTGCCCATGGCGAACGCACGTGGATATCTTTTTTTCGGAATGTGACTCGAGAAAAGAGAAAAAGGGGGTGGAGGAAGAGAAAGATGAAGAAAAAGGGAGAGAGAGGACAGAAGTGGAACCACCCACCAGGCACGAGTGGAACGTCAGAAATTTTTCTCGGCGAGGTCAGTCAAGTGCAGAGTGCAGGGATTTGAAGACCCACCTCTCCTTTACTGCAGACACGTAGTTCGCGTTGGCAGTCCAGAAGTTCTCCATCTCTTACTCAACCCCTTTCTTTTTTCTTTTCCACTCGGAGACTTTAGCTGTCCATCTCTGTCGCTCGTCCATCTCTCTCTCGCTTAAACCCATGCTTTTCCTTTTCTTTATCTCTTTCTTTTTACAATCCCTCGCTTAGCCTTCTTCTTTTCTCTACCTATCTCGCTCAAGATGCTTTCTTTTTTCTGGCTCGTCGTCCCTCTCCTTTTTTCTCTCCTTAACCATGAAAAGGAGGAGCGAAGACCACATCTCCTCAGTTACTCTCGTCGTTTCTTCTTCCTTTAATCCTTTCTCTCTTCTCCTTCTTTTTTTTTATCCAACAGTGGACCCAGAATAAAAGACTAAAGCCGCCCGACTATATTTGAAGGGGATGTGGGAGATGTCTGGCCCTATCGCTTTTATACACCGTGTATATATATATTATTTATTTATTTTGAACGCGTGCAGAGATTTTCTCGGATGATGTGAAATTTGCTTTTTAAAAAGCAAATTTCATATTAGCGATGCATTCTCGGTCAAATATTATTTAATCTCGAAAAACAAAGGTAATTCTGGAAGTTCTATAAATTCTTTCTGATCTCGAATCAGTTTCAATCAGAAATTAAAATTTCAGCAATTACTCAATGTTTTTCAGTAGTAAACTCAGTTCTTAAACTGAATTTATGAGATCTAGGTGAAATTCGTATAAAAAGGTCACTAAAATCTGACAGTGATTAGTGAAATTTCACTGATTTTCATTAATAAAATTTCAGTGACGCTTAAAGCTACCACTTTATTTTTTAAATCTTTTACTCATTCTCGGTTTCCTTAAATCCTCCTGGCATTTATTACGACAAGATGGGAGAAGTGGAATATATCTGAAAAATTAAAATTAAAATTCTATAAAACTTCGTTTAAATGAAAGTACATTCAAATAAAAAAGAGCATTTATTAATAAATGAATAAATAAATAATAATTAATAAATGCTGTTTTAGATAATTTTTTTAATGTGTAAATTTTGAGATCCATCATGTGGAATTACATCACGTAAGCTTAATTAATTTTGTAAATCCAGCTGGATTTTTCAAAATTGTACACTGAAAAAAAGGTTTGGTTCGGACAACAAAATAATTTTGTTGGCTCAACCAAATTATTGTTGGGTCAAGAAAACGTTTTATTAAACCAACAAATCGTTTTGTTGAACTAACAAAAATTTATTTCAGCCAACAAAACATATTTTATTGCACAAAATATTTTTTTAAGTGTAACATGGGGTATCAAAAACCTTCCAAAAAACATTAAATATTTTTTGAGAGACCCCTTGAACATACTGTGTTTCAAATTGGGGAACCTGAATTCCACTTTTCATTGGAAAAAACAACCCTGTCAACGTTATCTTCCTCCACGTGCGATTAATAAAACCAGGGGCTTGGCTACTGGGAGCCGGTAAACGTTTTAATCTTTTTTTTTCCTCGCTAATGGCCGCTGTACCCTGCAGGTATTGTTGAGGGCTTAGGCGGATTAAACTCGGCTCACCTCGACAAAACCATGGGGAAATATGGTCGGTCCACCTCCTCTCCACACTCTCGTCTAGTTTTTGATCTCCGATTCTGCTTTGCGCAGGTTTTAGTCTCTATTCATTATTCTTTCCTCATTTTTCAAACCCCCTTTTAAAATACATAGCTGTATCTAATTAAACAAAAAATTAGTTCCTTTAGAATTAATTTTCTTTTAGAACTAATTTTGTTTTAGAACTTATTTTCTTTTAGAATCTTGTAAATTCTATTCTTCCTTGTTATTTAAAAGTAACGTGTAATTTTAAAAAACAGTTACAAGTGGTTTTATTCCGTTTGTTGGAGTAACAATTTGAGTAGTACCGTTAATAAGAAAAATGCGTGTTCCAAAAACAATATAATAGCATCAGCATAAGTTATTACAGACCAAAACATGTAGTTTAACAACTATACCTATTTTTGCAGCCTGGTAATCTATAGGATTCTTTTGCGAGTCGCTTACAACTTCAGCATTGGATTTCAAATCGAGTGCAGCACGAATGCATGAATTTCACTCGAAATGCGAAATTGCAGATCGTATGTCGAATGGAACGCGAATGTATCGCTTTGGCGGAAATTTAAATCCACATTCTCATCTACCAGAACCAAATTGACACTGCTCGTTATTTGAAACGTAGGCGATTGTAGACAATCTTTTTTTGCAATGAATGAATTAGTCGAAAAATCATTTTGCAACTATTTCGTATATACATTTTAAAATGTGAATTTCGTTTTTAATATTTGGTGTACTCAGAAAAAAGTTTGTTTGAATCAAACAAATGTATCATTGATATAGGGTCAAAGAAAAAATATCTTTAAATTAAACAAAATTTGTTTGAATCAAACAAATTCTTTTTAATATGATGAAATTGATTTTTTTGAATTAAAGAAAATTTCTTTGAATCAAACAAATTTTTTCTTTGACCCTATATCAATGATACGTTTGTTTGATTCAAACAAACTTTTTTCTGAGTGTATGGGAAAAACTGCCGTTGACTCAATAGTTATTATTCTATATTTCCATCAATATCTTACATTAAAACTAATTTTCAAAACAAATATTAATTGCAAATGAGATAAAAATGAAAAACAGGATACAAATCCGGCACCTTCATATTTTTCCCTAGGTAAAGTAACGGAACGTCGACCATACGTGGCCCTCATAATTACCCGCAAACTAGAACACGAGAAGAGTCTGCAGGATAGGCAGCGAGTGTCATGAGAGTAAGAGAGGTAGGCGAAAGAGGAATGGAAGGAGAATCCTCTTTCCTGTTCTCTCTGGCTCTGGCTCACACCCTCACTACACTCTTCGCAAAGATTTGCTTGGATTAATTGGCCCGCAGACGAGTTGAGACCACGACTTTGCTCTTATGGGTAGTGATCACGTAACTATACATTTCTGTACAACGGGTGTTGAACAAATTACAATATCCACAAAGACCTATAAAATTATCCAAAAATAAGATCGATTTCTAATACAACAATCTTATGAAATGACTGACAATATCAAAATAAACAATCAGGAAATTAAACCCGAAGACGAGAAAAATTCAGAGGGGAGTATAGGGAAAGACATGAATATTTATTCCGTTCCGTCTTTCGCTCCTATGAATTCGAAGGAGTGACAGCAAGCGATGGCTCGACGCGTCAAATGTATCGGAAACGCATTGGCACTAATGACCCTTCTTCGCTTCTACAATCTACAGGACCTTTGCAGGGTGACTCGACTCGCTTTTCCGTCGTTACGAATCGCCATTAGGCGTGGCTTTTAGCGATCGATGCCATAGCAAGGCTGAGTTACTACCACGATCATGGTACCCGCACCATGCGATTTTCGGTGGTTCTGAAAAATGAACTAAAATCCAATTCGAGGGACATCGATCTCGGGTTCATGAAATTACCCAGAGTTTTGTATTCAGTCACATCTTTAAACATCCAAAGGAGCCTCATTTCTATTTGAATTAACACTCCCACTCTTATCTCTGTAATTAAACATTACTAATCTAACAATATTTTAGTAATAATTTGTGTCATGATAAACAAATTCATTAAAGATTGTTAATTCAAGATTTTAAACAGCTTTGAGTGCTCTTACCCGATAAACACACCCACTTACCACGCCTTCTAGAAAGACTCAATCGCGTTTAGCCACGCCCACCAGAAACGCCCATTATTCGATACAGAGGAATTTTTACTAATCACCTATACTAGTCACGTGGGTTAGAAATTTGTACGGATAGATTTTTCAATAGGCGTGGTTAGTGGGCGTTGCTATATCAGGAATAATGGTCTAGGTAATGGGTAGAGTCATTGGGCGTGGCTAGTGATCATATGCCAATGGGCGTGTTTAATGGGCGTTCATATACAGTCGAGACTCGCTAATCATACTATAAGTGAAATAGTACATATAAATATAGGATAATGAAATACAATTAAGTCATAGGAAACAATGACCAAGTTATTGGACCTGCCTAGTGCCTATTTGTGCATGGGCGCATCTAATGTGCATTCACATACGCCATAGTCAATACGAGTATTAATGGGCGTGGTTAGTTTACATTTGTCAATGACGTATCGTGTTAAATGGGCAATTCGTACACGCTTTAGTCAACGTCAGTAGTTATTGGGCGTGGCTAGTTCCCATTTGTTGATGGGCGTGTCTAGTGGGCGTTACCTAACGAATTACAACATTAGAAACTTATTTAGAAAACATAT
The DNA here is from genome assembly GCA_900474275.1 of Synergus japonicus. Taxonomy (NCBI): domain Eukaryota; kingdom Metazoa; phylum Arthropoda; class Insecta; order Hymenoptera; family Cynipidae; genus Synergus; species Synergus japonicus. The sequence goes on from UCOH01006136.1 coordinate 104,582, forward strand.
TTTGCTAGAATATAAGTACATGGGAGATAAAAATTTGATCCAATTGTAGAACTGAATAATTTTTTACATTTTCTTTGTCAATTGAGAAGAGAGAGAAAGCAGGATTAGTTTGAAACGGCGATATTTTTTGCTGATGTGGGATTTTGAAGGACTCTATCAAACGTAACGTCGGAACGCAATGCTGCGTTATTTCCGCTCGAAATGACACTTAACCGCTTTTAAAGCGTTTCCACTGCGAGAACCGAGGATCACCCTGGCTTCGAGGATTTATTGCCGAGGGCCGGAATTCAGCAACCCGCAAATAATGGATCGTGCCGAAATTCAATAAACACCCCCCTATCAGGCCTAGAACTCTGCAAGATTTCCCACCCACCGACGATGAGCCTAGAAACCCGGAAGAGTCCGAAGGCTTGAGAGAGCATCGCGCTTCGATGCACCTTGCACGAGTAAGGGCGAAACGCTTCAAGGTGCCGATCAAAATTCACAGCGCTCTCACACTTCAGAGAACCAGTGCGGTGGACGGAAACCACCCTCCCGTTCCCACTGGAATTCGTTCGACGTCATAAGCACGGAAGCATAGATAATATTTCATAAAATGAAAATTTCAAGACTCGAGATAATCTGGAAAACTCTCGATAAAAAGTTACAGTCTTTTTTGTAAATTCTTCAATTACATAGAATAATGAAAATAAATAAAATGATAGAAGCTATTTTTTATAATTAGAAGCTACTTTTAGAACTGATACAAACTGAAAATAGATTGTGAAAAAGTAAATTTGAGTAGAATCCTATTCTAAGACATGGATTTCGGCTAACTTCATGTGTCATCTGAAAGCTAACTTCATGCGTAGTGCGCTAATCTTATTGGTCAATTCATTTGGCGTGCGGATTTAAATTGTCATTTTAATTGTTGTGTACTTTAACTGATGCTTTTTATATGACTGGTTTACGTTTTTTGGCTGCGAAAAGAAGAAGTCTAAATTCAAAATACTGAGTGGTAGATTCAAATGAATTAAGCTTCTCATATAAGGCCGACGGGTTCTTGCTCGTAATTGATGACCGCGACGTAGAAGCCTCCAATTCGTCTCTCTTAATCGTATGGACCCTCTTTTCCACCCTCGAAGCGTTAGCTCAGCGAAGAGAGAAGTCGTCAGCAGTCTGATTTGGGGTTTCTTCCAACTCCTCCTTTCTCAACTCCCCCATTCATTCACACGTAACCACCAACCCACTCTTATCTTCCACCAACGCGACCGCTGAAAATGCACTTTAGAAAGACGGCATTTCGCGCACAAGATGAGTCTTTTCAATATGTATGGTAAAACGAGCATCCTTTCATTTTCTTCCACGACCACTCAAGGATCTCCGAATAAAACTACCCAGTATCTTCTCCAGTCCTAAAATAAATATGTCGCCACTCCTCAATGTAAACAACCTCACTTTACTCCGAACACAGTTCAGAAATACGAAAAATTAAACTTTTCGTGGAAGAAACAAGTGTTTTTGAGAAATATTCTACCTCTCGACCCACAGTGGTTTCTTTTGAATGCGCGCCTTTTCTGAAAATTTTCATTTGGTTTTTTGTAAATAAATTTGTTGCTGTTAAATAAAATAAGAAATCAATATTTTTTCGTCTTTCAGATTAAATTTCCTGTTGATAGAAAAAAAATTCACTCTAATTGATTCATTTAAGCAGGAAATAGAAGCTTCCAAAGTGTCGCTGGGTGAAAAATACCCATGTGTGGGCTTTACGTAACTTTATGAAAGTAGTGGGTCCAGAGGGTTAATATCGGAAAAACTTTCTGATATTAATATTGAAAAACAGAATAGAAGACAGGAGTTTAATCATTCTTGAATTTAACTCTCAGCGCTGAAAAGATCTTGCATTTAATAATACCGAAAATCTTTTTTTCGAAATCATTGACAGCAAAAGTCACGCGTGTCTGATTCACCCCACGCCCACTGTTTTGAAAATGCATGGCGACTACTCTTATTACATGTACTTGAAATCCCCATACACGTGCACACTTTATTCGACTTTTATCCCTCGAAAGGGATGAAAGGGGGACTTCCACCAACGATTAGGACTCGCGTGTGCAAGTCAACATCAATTTATTTACTCGTGCCTCTTTGTCAAGCACTGCATCGACGCGGTTATTGAGCGGATCAACGAAATTTTCCCGCTTCAACTTGGCTGAAACAATGAGTGATTGATATCTCATTATTTATTTATACGTTCAAAACTCGAATCTAAATGGAATAAATGACTTCAAATTAGAAAAAAACATAACTTTTTTTCAAGTTAATTTTAAATGCTTAATAATGAATTGAACTGATTCATTTGTACGTTGTTCAATGGCAAACGTTATTAATTTGAAACTATACAATTTATAATAGTATTGCAATCTGAAGTTATTTAATTTTCAATGTAATTTTGAATGATATTACGTTTGATCTGTATACATTGTTAAATGACTTCAATCCTAATTAGAAACAAATTTTCACTGATGCAGAAGTTATTTAATCATTGTCAGTGGTTTCAGTCAGTTCAAATTAGAATAATTTACGTTTAAAATAATTGTGCATCAAAGGCGGAAAAAAGATGATTTTCGACGAGGGCGAAGTTGGCGTTTTTCATGTATGTAAAGAGGATGGAAATTGAAAGAAAGAATAAAAGAATAAATAAAAGAGTGAAAGAATAAGCTTAATACAGAAAGAAAATAAAACATAAAGTCCGGTGATCGAGCAATATATTATGTTCTACGGCCATGAAAGGACATGGAAAGTGGGGGAAGGGGCGAAGTCTCTTCACGATATAATTACGAAAGTTGAATGGAGAGCTTGAGAGAGAAATAGAGAAGCAGGGAGAGTCAGATAGCTTGCTTTTATGAGTATATATATATCTGCATGTGTGCTAGTGAGTGGGCGTAAAATTGAGAAGGCAACGCGTGCCGTCGAGCAACAAACATCAGATGCACTGTCTGATGGGACTATGGCGTATCAGAGAATTGGGGTTGATATCCAATAACTCCGATGGGAAAGATAAAGATTAGCTTGTAAAATAAAGGAACGTAGAGATTTATATCCCTGACGGACAAATTTGGCTCTCTAAATCTGATTCAGTCAAAAACTAGTAATAAATGACAAGTTCACTATTTGAATTAGTAAGAATTTCTACTAATAATTAATAGAAAACTACTCATTCTTAGACGAATTCCGAAATTCTACTAAATCAGTTATAGTAGTTTTTAGAAACTAAATGCGAATGAGTAGAAATTGTAATACTAAATTTGCAGAATTTAAATAAAAAATAGTAGTTTTTATTAATTATTAGTAGAATGGACTGCTGTACATCATAAAAAGTTTAATATCCCTCTATCAATAATTATAATTAAATAGTGAAATGTCACTGATATAAAACATTCATAGCAGATTAAGATTTGAGCAACACTGCGTAAAACACAAATGTAGATGTATGGGTACAATTATATAAGATAATTAATCCTTGATTATTACAATTCGGTACTTACGATGCACTGACATATATATAAATTACAACCAGACTGAGTACTGCATCGTTAATATTGTAATTATTTCACCTATAATTATTACAACAGTCATTCTGTAAAATGTAACAGGTGACTCTAAGTATAGATTATTGTGCATAATATTATATTAAGTATCAGTAATGTTATATTAAACTACACATTCAAAGCAGATTATTTGTTAATAAAGTCATTAAAATTATCCTTAATTCCCTCTTGAATTGTAAAAATATTAAAATACTCTTTCCTACAGGAAATTTGTATCAATGCCAATCTTATAATTTCTATATAATAAAACTGCGGCGAATTTGAATAAGGATATGATAATGATAAGAAGAATATTCAAATTTTATTAAAGTTCCTAGAAATACCATCCAATTTCCTGAAATCGTTTTAATTTGTTGAAAAATCCGAATTTAATTTTTTCAAATCCTACAATTTCTCATAAAATTCAAGTTAATCTCTTGGAATGTTTCTAATTCTTAAAATTCCACGCAATATCTTGAAATTCTCGAAATCATTTTCAAATTCACGAAATCTTCCGAAAACCATTGAAATTCCTTAAGGCCATGTATGACTTACCCGATCCCTACCTTACCAACATTTTTTTGTCTGCAACGCTACGTCTACATTTATTGAGATATCAAATTAAAAATTTATAAAATTAAAGAAAATAAGCTAAAGTATGTCTATCTAGTCTTAAATTTTTGTAAAAATAAAAAAGTAATTTTTCAAAAAATTTTTTTTTACAAATGTCAATATTTAAGACCAGATAACGTACCTTAGTGCTTTAGCTTCAATTTCAGAAATTTTCAATTTGATATCTCAATAAATGTAGACGTAGCGTTGCAGATAAAAAAATGTCGGTAAGGTAGGGATCGGGTAAGTCTTACATGACCTTAAAACCTCTATATAATCTTTTCAGATCATTAGAAATTCCTAAAAATTCCCAAATGTCACTCGAAATATTGATAAATTCCTTGAAATCTTTTGAAATGATCAGAAATTCGGTCTGTTAAAATCTTTTCAAACTCGTTAAAATTCCTTTTGAAACCCTTATAAAAATTCTTTAAAATTTCCGAAAATTCCATCAAATCTTTTCAAATTACATACACAAATTACTGGCTGCTTTATCAAAGAAAAGAAGGAGTTCCAAATGTTCCAGGAAAATAAAATTAGCAAAATATTTGAAACAAGAGAGAAGAATGTCTAATTTGAGACACATGAGTATTTGGAAAGTATAGTGACAACCTGTACACGGCCACGTGGGAGTGAATTGGGTCTTTGTATGTGTGAGTGTGTGTTTGAACTAGAACGAGGGTGCAAGCAGTAGCAAGCAGTAGTAGCAGCAGGCATCGACGTCGAGGGATGGAGTGGCGCGTGACGCCGCGCCGCCGTAGTTCTGATCAAACCAACCCCCCCTGATCTTCTTTCCACTCATCCACCCACGCCCGAGTCCCTAGCTGCCGACTTGGATCCTCACCCTCCAGCCCTTGGTACGATCCTGTTGGGGTGGCACTGGCGACGGCACGGCATATCGATCACCCCAACCCATCTCGACTGTACGCCAGAACTCAGGGTAGTAGAGCCATGAGCCTGCCCGCCCCTGATAACTCACAACTCACCCAACCCCACGACCTTCCAACCCCTAAAACTCACGCCGACACATGCACACATACATATGCACCTACACTATAATCATCTGGATTCACACCAATTCCGTCTCGCACTATCAGCTCATGACCCCTAAACTTCAACACACACATGCGAAGCCGCACTATTTTCGACTTGTACTTTGTCAAGTTGAGATAGGATACGAAATATGCCGTATAACAAAGTATAGAAATATGTAAAAAGTTACTAATCACTTGATTCGATTGACAATTAAAGAGTAATGTGTTTTAAAGTATAATCAAATCTAAATCTTTAAATTTAAATTCAAAATTCGAAATGGTCAATAGAGATCTTATAATGAGTTTTTTTTTAAAATGGAAGTTTTCTGGATAAATTCTACATTTGAAATGTAGATTTGCAAAAAAGTATATATGTACTTTTAGAACTCGTTAAAAATTGTGAAACTTGTTTTCGCACCCTGTAGATTTCACCAGTCGAGGCACACTTGCACACACAATCATCCCCCAACGTTACACTTTCAAGACCGGCTTCTACCCTTTTCTGGGTTAAGTACTACATCCTGAGGGACGTCGTCCGCGTTGAACGATTCTAAACTCTAGCTGGATTTAAATTTTCCACCTAAAACTAAATTTTCACCAGAATATTTCACCATATGGTGAAATTTTTAATCAAAGAATTAGTTTTCAACAAAGAATAGAATTTTTAGAGTGAGAAATCTAGCAAAATTAATGAATTTTCAAAGAGCATGGGGCTCTAATAGCCTCAGTCTAGAACTTTAATAGTTTCTTAATAGCAACGCCTACTTGCAGTGGAGTTCATTAGATTCATTTCTACCCGGGTAGAATTTCAGAGTTCATATTTTTTCATATTAAGAAATTGCAAATTTTGATTGAAACCCGATATTCTTGAGAAAGTGAGAACACCGATTTCGCGATGAGAGATAAGAGATAAGAGATAAGTGAAGAAAGTAGATTAAGAAGCACAGAGAAAACGAAAAACGTATAGAAACGGATACACCAAAAAGAGGTGATGGATATAGGATAGCGTATGGTAATGGCGCGTAATACGATCTGATTGCATTTATGATGAATGAGGGTCATATATGGCGTCTGAAAAGGGTGCGGGGCGCGTGTCGAGCCGAACTATAGGAAATTCTGCTTGCGGTTTTAATGATAGCATTGCGAATCAGCCGTGCGTACGTGCGTTCGATCCCTTTCCTAATACTCCTATCAAATACACGCGTACCCCATTTCTCATTCATTACTTCCGTGTAACTTCAAATCCTACTTTAACAAATTACTTTCTAGACAGTACTCATTATAAGGATCATCGATATTGATCTCATCAGGAATAATCTTCATTTTCAACCTTCTTTTGAAAGATATAATATTATTATTAATAAAAACATTGTCAAAAGAGTTACTACTCCTTAACGTATGTGTAACACACCCCAAATCCACCAGATTAAAAAAATTCATGAAAAAAACCGTTAATTTTCGGAGTTCGGAATCTTGAAACAGTTTAGAAACGCATTCAGTAGAAAAAGTAAGTGATGGGACAGAACGGCAGTAGTAATAGTCAATCTGGCATTTTTCTACTGATTTTCAAATTTCATGCTCTGAAAGGATTGCTATCATTCTTTGATTATATTTAATTAAAAAATCTAATTACTTTCCCAATATAAAGATAAATTAATAACATAATGCATCAAAATTTTCAGAGATTTTTTTCATTTTTCTCCATTTTTTAAATCTATGTCACTAGAGCTAATACTTGCAGGTAATTCACAAACACGTGCGAGATATCTTGAATTCCATACAAACTCTCTGAAACCTTGATTCGCATTTGGTTCCTGGACGCAACCACGCGTGCCTTTGATAACGATTTTATGAGGCAGAGTGCACAAAAGCTGACATACACAAACATCACCATAATAGCATCATCTCTACATTCAAAACATTGTTCAGTTCTCACACTGTTCTCAGATAGAAGCAAACACTTAAATTTTAATTTCCACAAATTGTAACAATAAATTATAAGCAAATCTTCAAGTTAAGGGTGTTGCAAGTTTTAATCTAAAAATTCGATTTCTTCATTTTAGTCAACAAATATTAAATTTGTAAATATTTCCCTCTGTGGAGTATTAATCAATTTTTAACTAGAATTATACGTACCTGATGAAATATCTAATTCCAATATTTTTTAAGTAAAACGAAGATATTCAATTTTGAAAGTTAGATAAATTATTCGTTTTATGCAAAAAGTATCGAAATTACACTGTAACAAAAAACTTCAATTACTTTAGTTGAAGTTTTTTACAATTACCGTAGCTGAATGAATATTCAATCAGAAATAGTTGAATTTTCAACAAAATAGTTGAATTTTCAATCACAGTAAATGAAAAATGGTTGAATTTTCAATATAATTCTAACAGTGTAAATACTTTCGTTGAGTAAAATTCAGAATGGAATTTTGAGCTTAACACCTGAGTCCAACGCCCTTAATAAATTAATTTCCTAATTCCATTTGGATTTTTTATATACTGCTGGTAGAAATTGTCTAATTTTATGCGAAATTGATAGCCGCACCCGGTTTAACAACAAAATTATGATAATACTTATGTACAAATCTGTTTCTGTTGGTTGGCTATATTTTATAATATTCGCGGGGGTGTGGACGATTTCCTGAGACACCATGTGCTCTCATAAATGACGAAATGTGTGTATGTGTGGGAAACTCCCTCGAGAGTGATCGAGTGGATTGCCCTGACGCTCGAAGCTTCGCGTTCTCTGAAAGTCACTCTCATCCCACCTTCATACTCCCCTTATCTCTTCCTGTCGCCCTACTATTACTATTTTCCTCTCCCTTCTTCCACTCTCTCCATTCTAAGCATCTTTTTCCCCTCTCTTCTACCTTTTTTTCCTTTTTCCTTTTTCCTCTCTTTTCAAAAGACACATTTTCTGTCTTTCTGTCAGTGTCACGCAGAAAGAAACGTGACCAGCAAAAATAGGATCTGGACGTGAAAGTAGACGCCCTCCTAGTTTAAATCATTCATTAATTTTCTTTTTATTCCACATCGCTTGCTACAAATCGAAATCGGTTATTGATGTCTTCGCAAAAAATGCACGATTTGAGAAAATTGGAAATTTTGGCAAATGAAAAGCCTTGAATAGATTTTACCATAATATATAGAGTTTTTCAATTGGATTCAATTCTAATGCATCCATTAATGACATGTTCTCAGATTTGATCAATTAAAACTCGAATTACAACTTTCATAACGTTTTCCGATGCCTTTTTCGATGCTTTTTGTTTTCATTAAGCATAAGAAAAAAAAATGGTATTCCAAGTTTCCTTGAAAAAGACCGTGGGAGTTGCACCCTTGTTAATCTGGATAACAAGATTGGAAGGGGGACCAGGGTGTGTTCTAGCTCGAAAATCACGAGATCCCAGAACGCGACTCGATTGAAAGCCTGTTGGCGAAAGTAATCGATTATTTATGGCTTTTTAATCCACGGGATTTTCAACGCGATGGACGGTTCTCAAAAGAGAAACCGACAAAAATGACCGCATGGATGCATCCCTTAACTATGATCGCTTGTATGTATGTACTGACGATGTAGGGTGACGAAGTTAAAAACAAGCTCACCCCTTATCGCAAGCACTCTCGTAAAAGCGCACGGGTGCAATCATTCTTATCGCAGCTTCCTATATTTACTATGTATCAATCAATTTTTATATCACTGTATCATGTATAATATAATGTATCTTTCAAAAGAAATCAGGTGGTTCAATTTTATCATTTGTACTTCGAATTAGTGGAAATTAATCCCTAAATCTAAATTAGTTAAAATCGAGTGATAAAATTACGAAACGTTATTCAAATAAGTAACTAATAAGAATTTTTACTAATTAAGGACGTGTGATACTCTACCACAAGAGAAAATTAGTTAAACATATAGTATAAATTCATAATTAAATATTTTTAGCTAATAAGAGTCAATAATATTGAGTTTTATTTGGTAAAAATGTTTATAAATAAATGTTATAAAAATAAGAAGTAAAAGAAAATAAGAGTCAATAAATAAATGAATTAATGAATTAATAAGAATTTCCACTAATTAAGAGCATGTGATACTTTACCATATAAAAACAAATTAGTTATACCAATTATTATACATTCATAATAATAAATATTTTTAGCTAATAAGACCTTCAATAAACCTTCGTTTCATGTAGATGAAGGTTTATTACATTTTTATTTACTAAAAATATTTATTATTATGAATGTATAATTGGTATAACTAATTTGCTCTTATGGTAAAGTATCACATGCCCTTAAGGGTGTTGAAGAGCCAAGTTCTGATCTAAAAATTCGATTTCTTCATTTTACTTAACAAATAATAAATTTGAATTATTTCCCTCTGTAGAATGAATTAATTTCTAACTAGAATTATGCGCACAGAGCGAGAAAATATCTAATTCAAATATTTTTCAAGTAAATTAAAAATATTAAATTTTAAAGTTAGAAAAAATATATTTATCGATAATTTTTGTTATGTAAAATGGAGAATATAATTTTAAGTTTAATTTTTGAGTCTAACGCCCTTAAAAACAATTGTAATTGCATAATTTTGGAACTTAATTATTTGGAATATAAATTAAATGAAGGTTTTAATAAGTAACTTAAAAATTTATTAAAATAAAAAATATTGTAATGAATGTTGAGCCTTTCTTTTGAATAAAATCTGCCCTTGGCAAAATAACCAATTTTTAGTAATAAGAATTAAATTATGTACTATATTTGGATAATAAAAAGTTTCATCCAAATATTTAATATTCGATGTACAAATAAAACCTCGTTTTCGAAAACGTTTACCAAAAAGTGTAGTAAAAATGCACAATTATTAAGTTAGATAGATAATTTACTCACATTTACCATTCGTGAAACTGAAATTCTTGGAAGACTGAAATCCTTGGAAACCTGGAATCCTTGGAAAACTGGAATCCTTGAAAAACTGGAATCCTTGGCAAACGAATCCTTAGAAGACTGGAATCGCTAATCACTAATCACTAATCACTTATCAAATTGTAGAAAAACTTCAAGAGATTCTTGATTTATTAACTCACTCAAACAAACACTTTTTATTTTAGAATTAACACTGATACACTGAATTTAGATAAACAACCGACCCGGTCACAATTTTCGAGACTGATAATTTAATTACTTACTCGCGTGTAAAAGTAGTAAATTAAACGACTGAACACAAATAAGCAATTCATAAATTTCTAGATTTTATAACTTTATACGTCGCGAAGAATTCGAGAAAAATCAATAATCTCGTTAAAATCTTGATTCCTTCACTTCACACAATTATCACAGATTATAGAACTTCAGTCAATACTATATTCAAGCCTATTTCAAATTCACCGATAATAAAGCACTGTTTAATGTTTTATGGCTTACAAGCCAGACAATATTGAATAAAACACGAAATTAAACAATAGAAACAATAAAATTTAAGACAGGTGAATTTTTTCAAGATTTGTGGAAGAGCCCTAACCTCCTTTATATTAATTGTATTGAATAATTAGAAAAACATGCGAAATTTGAGTTTACTATTATTTTATACTATAAAACAAGGTCACTAGAAAAATATTTTTGAAGATTTTCGTACCTGCGATAATTAAAATATACTTTTTCATTTAAAATTTGACGATTTTACACGAGTAATAAATTACACGACTAACCGACGCAAATTGCAAGATCAACAGCACGAAGTTGTCAACTGCACGAAGTTGTCAATTTTAATGAATCTGCACGTTTTGAATCCTTATGTTGGCATAACTTCTAAACAAAATTTATGAACATAAAAAGCCCTATACTTTTTTATATTAACTGTATTGAAAAATCCAAATAACATACGACATTTGAGTTTACTATTGTTTTATATTATCAAACAAGGTCACTAGAAACGTACTTTTCACGATTTTTGTAACTGAGAAGGTTAAAATATGCTTTTTCATTTAAAATTTGACGATTTTACAGGACTAAAAAATTACACGACTAACCGACGCAAATCGAAAATTCAACTGCACGAAGTTGTCAACTGATTTGTGAACATATTCGTTCTGAATCGAAATATTTGAAAATATGAAAATGACTACCTAAATATTTTAATTTAAGTAATTATTTGCAGATTGTTATAAATTAAGGGTTACCACAAAATGTCGGGAAAGTAAAAAAATTTGAATTTTAATGAAATCCTGGGAATACATTTACACTAATTAAAAATTGAAAATCCTACCAATATCTCTGTCATTTTCGAGCAACAGTTTTATTTCAGAAATTTATATTGATGACGGTAGATCCAAATATTAACTTCAAAATTCGACCTTTTTATTCCGTTTGACGAATATCATACTTCGATATTTTTTCAAACTATAATTCTATAATTATAATTCTATAATACACATAAATTTAAAAAAAGAGTTCATTTATACAACGCAAAAGTACCGAATTCTAATATTCATTAAGTAAAATAAGGAATTTGAATTTTAAAGTAATACCTAAGTTCTAATCTAAAAATTCGATTTCTTCATTTCATTCAACAAATATTAAATTTAGAACGTTTTCCCTCTGTATAATTAATCAAATTTTAACCAGAATTATGCGTACAGAGCGAGAAATTATCTAATTCAAATATTTAAGTAAAATGAACATATTGAATTTTGAAGTCGTATTTTGAATTCTTCATTTTGTGCAAAAAGTATCGAAATTAAATACTTTTTCTCTCTATACACAGTCTTATATTTAAAAAAAGATTAGCGCTACAGAGAGAAAAAATATTTATTTCTAATTTTCATAGAGTAAAATGGAGAATAGAATTTTGAGCTTTTGGGTCCAAATGTAATTAATTAAAAGTCCTTAAGGTAATTTAGTTTCTATTTTATACATAAATAGTACAAATGAATGCAATATTTATCAATATGTTAAAATTAAGTCAATCAGAATCGAATTTTACAAGATGACTACCAACTTGATGACCAAATCAAACCCTTCAGGAGACAAACTGAAACTACTAACTCGATTGTTTTCGGGGTGTAACATAACTTGCTTAAAACGATGCTCTCTTTGAAGATTTCCTCCATAGTGATCGATATCGATGCGTAGAATAAAATGCACGGTGGAACGTAAAATTAGGGAGAATGTTCCGAAATTCAATTTACATTCTAAGTGCGTTCGCCGGTTCGCGGACTGCAGGACAGGGCTTCGGCAATTACTATGTGTACCACGCTTCGCCTGGTTTATTTTCTGTTGGAAGGTTCGCTCTCTTGTGGTACTTCAACGTTTCAACCCCATTCAACCCCCTCGTTGCACTCCCTCAACCCACCCTCTTAACGTTCCTGATTCCACCCAACCACCAACTCCCATCCCGTCTCGTGTGGCTGCAGGCGCCACTCTGCAGCCCCCAGGGAATTAATGTACTCGCACTCGTATAGTTTCTCATGCTCTTTCCTTTTATGTTTCTCCCTTTTTATCTCTTTCTCTCATCTTCATTGACTTAGTCTCTCCCTGTCTCTCTGGCATTTGTCCCATTTTTCTCTTCGTCTCATATGTCGTCAATTTTACATCCCCTTTCCTCAGAGGGCCAAGTCGAAGACTATAAACACGTTCCTGATTTCCTTTTCCACTTGTTAGCTATTTCTTCTCACTTTTCATTATTACACCTTCTCTCTTCTGTAACAGATCGCTTTTTAATCGTTTATTATCGTTTATTTACTTGCTTATTGGAGCCAAGTGATAAGCTCAAAATTCAATTTTCCATTTTACTCGACGAAAATTATTGATAAATATTTTTTCGGTCTGTAACGCTAATCTATTTTCAAATATAAGACTGCGTACAGAGCGAAAAAATATTTAATTTCAATACTTTTTCCATAAAATGAAGAATTCAAAATATGACTTCAAAATTCAATATGTTTATTTTCCTTAAATATTTGAATTAGATAATTTCTCGCTCTGCATGCACAATTCTGGTTAAAATTTGATTAATTATACAGAGGGAAAACATTCTAAATTTAATATTTTTTGAGTAATATGAAGAAATCGAATTTTTTAATTAGAACTAATTTTTAAATTAGGGTCCAACACCCTAAAGTTGGACCTAATGTTGGACCCATCCGCTAACTTCAAAATTAGATTTATTCACTTTACGCAACGAATATTATAATTAGATAATTTTAGCTCAGTAGTCATACTTATTTTTTATATAGAAGTCTGTACAGAGCGAAAAAATGCCTATTTATAATATTTTTGATTTGTAAAAAAAAACGATTGAATTTTCAGTTTATATTTCGAATTCTTTGTGTTACGTAAAAATTGCTCAATTAATAATATTTTTATTCTAATTTAAAAATAAGTATATTATAATATTAGTTATTTTCGATATATTACAGATTTTTTTCAAAAATCTAGAAAAATTGTTTTGAATTTTTCAACGTCTTGGGGTAAAAATAGAAAGCTCTTATTCAAGAAATGTTTTGTATCAACAAACGATAAAATAGGTATCAAAGAATCAACGACTGACGTTTGAGACTAAATAAATTTTTCGATAATGTAGGTATTTGACCCTGATAACTGTAAAGAAGCCTGTAGTCGGTAAATTATCTTAACGCCTTTTGAATTACAGATGGTTATAATCATAAATAATCAATGTTTCATTTTTAGTTGAAATGTCATATTATTGCTTGTTACATACTCTACAATATTTATGCAGGTCCAATCATTATCTTCAAGAATATATACAATTAAAGATAATATAATTTACATGCACGTCATGCATCCAAAAATACTTAAACATTCATAAAAATGTATTACTATTCTTATATCTGAAAGACAGAAAGATAAGGATTGACAATAATGAATCCTTCCTAATTAATTAAACATACAGCTTACGTTTCTTGAGCACAAAGAAATAAGTATTTACAAGGCTATTTTTTATTAAAATATTGTGATCTACAGAAAAATATTTATAGTCAAATAGTGTATTACAATGATACTTGATACTATAGAAAAAATACTTTTCTTAACTTAGTATCAACAGTTTGCTTTTCTCAAAAGACATTAATTAAATCTGTATGTTTAAAGATAATTGAATCTTTCATTAATTATAATAACTATTTTACATTAGGTAGACATACAATAGAATTGATTACGTCAGTATTTTTCTTAACAAATTTGGTGTTATCTTTTTTGTTTGCATAATAAAAACTTTGGAAAGAATATAAAAATATCACAAGTGAGTCCGACATGTAGTTCCTATCAATAAAAATATATAATTTAAAAACTACACAACCCCGACATAAAAAACTAAAATAAAAATACCTTATTTTAATTATATATTTTCTAGTTGATCTCTTGATGTGCTTCTTGATACGGAATGTTCATCATGAAGACTGGATTGATCTATTGATATGCTTTGTGATAAGGAAGGTTCATCAAGAAGACTTAAATGATCTAGATGCGAAGATCCATTAGCAAAATGGATAATTCTGAAAAAATGTATTATTATGATGTAAATTTCGTCAAGTTGATAATAAAACTTATACTGATTTGATTTTGAAATGATTATGCCAACTTACAATATTAATAATAAAACAACAAGTTGGGAACCAGCCGTCAACCAATAAATAGCACTAGGCATTGTATTTATAGTTGCATTATATAATTGCGAATATAAAATTCCACTAAATAATGGAACAGCATTATCAAAGACTGACAGAATGGAGAATATTTTTCCTGAAATAAAAAGCCTTTTATAAATATCTATTGAAATAATTAAATAAAATGCAATTAATGTGTTTACCTCGTTCTTCTACTGGCACCACTTTCGAAATCATTGATCTTAATAGAGGTGCAACTATCGGACCCAAGGCTCCAACAAGACTTCCTAAAAATAATGGTGATCTTTCAATTCTACACTTAATGTAAGTATTTTAATTATTTGTTTATATTTTTGTCTCTTCAAGGTCTTTATTTTACAATTTACACTCACCGATATAAAAGAGTTCTGGTATTTTTGCTAAACTAAATACTATATGAGCTCCTGCATGTGATAGAGTGCCAATTACTATTATCAAAGTGTCTCTTAACTTGAATACTTTGCTCATTATCGGTACTCCTAACAACATAGCTGAAAGAGGAAAAATAGTAATTAATTTGTTCCATTCAAAGTAAAAAATATATAGATTAAGATCAATGATAATTACTGACCTATGACAAACAAGGTCGACTGAAATGTTCGAAAAGAACTAAATTTTGACACATCCCATTTGAAAATAAGTTGTGTATACAAAAAACTCAATGGTTTTTCGTCTCTTTGAAAAGTATAAAGCATCATCCCTATTAAAAGAATCCACAAGAAAAGCCTTCCATTTAAGTCTCGACGTTTTGTCAATGTTTTTATTGTCGCAGAAACATGCTTCTTATCAAAGAAATCCAGGAAGACATTGGTTCCTATTAATGGTTGTTGACGATCACTTGTTTGCCATTTTAGATTCCAAAATGAATAAATAATAGACAACACAAGTAAAGATGCGTTGATGGTAAACATAAGTGAATAGGAGAAATTTACTACGTGCTTGAATAGGTATGAACCCAGAGCGATACCTAAACAAGAAATAAGAATTATTCAAATTAGATTCAAGTAATAATAATAATTAGAAATTAGAAAAAAATTATAATAAAAAAAACTACCCATCGGCATGGCGCTTAAATAAACAGCATCCAAAATTGTGACTCTTAGTGTTCTTTCTTCAACAGTTGAAATATCAGATATGTAAGCAAAACAAGATGCAAAAATTGCTACATCTGCACCAAATATAGTTGATGGTATGCTTGCAGTATAAATAACCATGTTTAATCCCCATGTTAGTATTAGAGCATTCACAACTATCATAGATGAATAGATAAATTTGCCAATCAAGCCGAGGATGAGGAACAATTTTCTCCCACGACGATCACTCCAGTTTCCAATAAAAAATGCTAATATTATTGGGAAGACGTGAGTCGCTACACTATTCCATTGATGAAAGTTGGAGACAGTAATCTAAAATATAAATTCCATTTTTATAAAATAGGTATTTAAATTGCAGCAAAGATAAACTCAATTTGTAATAACAAGATTTTCAAAGGAGTAAATAAAAATGTGAATAAAAGAATATTTTTACTCCCTATAGGGACTAAAAAGTATAAATTTAGCTCCACTTTATTTAGTACTGCAACTCTTTTCGATTTAAAGAAAAATGCATACGTATGTACTTGCACTTCTGAATTTAAACTCTTGTTGCTGGTAAGATTCCGGCAAATTTCTTCACTAAATCCATGATCCACTCGACATGCTTTGTAGACAAAGAAACCCTGCTCAACCACATTAGTGATCATGAATGCCATCATATAAAGCCACATTGTGGGCTCGACTGAAATCTGCCTCAGACACTTTACAACATTTTCATAGTAATTCCTCATTGTGAAATATCTGCAACATTAAAATTTTAAACAGTCTTTATACTTCCAATAACAGATTATATAAAATTAAATTTAAAAAAAAAATTACTCATAATTCAGAGACTAATTATAATTAAAAAAGTTTTCGCAGGAATCAAAGAAATTTTATTTGTATTTATAATGTATTTATAATGTATTTATAATGTATTTATAGTCCAGGAATTTGGCAATATACAATTTCATACTACTCGTGCCTAGATTGCACTTTAACTTGATATCGCAATTTAATCTCGTGAAAACAAGCTGATTTCAAGATTTTAAAGAAAGACTATGGAAAAAAAATCCAAACAAAAATTTCATTCTGGACATGTAATATTTATAAAGTGTATTATCTATTATAGTTCAAGATGTTGGGACATATATTCATGCTTGTGAGATTAATTTTATTTACGTCTAAGATATCTCCCCTTTTTATCAAAAACTTGACCCGATGAATATTCCTTGGAAAATATTAGTTCTAGAATGAAAATACTTTTATAAAATATTACTGCAATTAGTTTATCACCACTTTTTTGCCATATCACCTTGTATATAACTGTACTCATTGTCAGTAACTGTATTATAACTGTATTTGCACTTAATATAATGGTCTAAAAATTATATTATATACAAAATAATATAATTACTAAATTAATAAAATAATATATCTAAATTTCGATAAATAAAACAAACATTTAATATATGCATTTAAAAACTTTATAATTATACCATAAAAAATATGAGATGATTTTTTAATTTGACTTCAGTACCAGGGCTAAATATTATAACAATATTTATTATCTCTATTTATTAATTTCAATTCATACCGGGACATTTCAAATGAAAACCGAGACGTCCAATGATGAAATCATATGATGACAGAAAAATCTCTTGACATACATTTAAATAATTATAAATTTGATATTCAGATTCTGAATTTTTAGATTTAAAGACTTTGATAAAAAATTGATTTTTAATAAAGTATTACATAGATAATTGATCTCATCTTCTTATTTTAGGTTATGAATTTCTATTCATCTAAAACTAGAGATCTTAATTGATAATTATTGATGACTTTATTTATTACTCACGCTTTATATTTGATTCCACAGATTCCAATAATAAGAAAAATTTAAGGTTTAAAACAACCATTAATATTTATCGACAGCTGCACAGTGTCTGGTATCTGTCACATTTTTAGAAGAAAAATGAGGGAAAATACTCACCAATATACATATACAAACTGGTTTTCGACATCTGGTGAAACTTGATCAAACTTAATTCCCTTCCTGTTATCAAAGATGTTATTATCTTTCACTATCTTTGCTTTCATCACAGATCTTACCAAAGAATATTACATAAGATTCTTACACTCTGTTTTTAAAGTTTATTTTCGATTAAATTGAATAATATTTACTTCATAAACAAAAAAATTATTATTCACATAATACTTGTTGACAAAGCAAATCAAATATCAACAAATATATGTAACTGTATGATAACATGAAAAGTATTATCTACTGAGATGATTTTATTGATTTTATTTTCATGCTTCTTCGTACTTATCTTTCGTTGGTAACATATGCTCAATGGGTTTTACATATTTACCCACCTTTGATATTTTATTATTTCATTTTTTTTATAAAAACAATATTTTTCGCACGTAAGTTTATTCTTAAAGGTCTGTGGGAATTACCTGGTTTATTATATTATAAAGTTTCTCATATAATAATTACCACAAGCCCTTATTACAGCGCCGAATTTAAGCTTAGCAGGGCCCTGGGCACTAATAATGTCGGGGCCCCCTTGTAAGGGATTTAAAATTACAAATTACACAATATTTATTGTTTATTTTTTAAATTTATCAGTGTAATTTCTACATTCTCATAATAATTGCATTTTTTGAGGATATTCATTTTGTGGGGGCCCCTGGGCACGTGCCCCATGTGCCCTTATGTAAATGAATAATAATTAAAAATTTTGTAATAATTAAAAAAACATTAAATTAATACAGTTCCAACGAAAATATTAATGAAAAGGGCTACGTCCCTTTAGGAGACATTTCGAAATAAATAAAATATACCACTATAGTTATATCATAATATCACACTGGTGTAACATTTACGTAACTGTGACTGTTACTTCACAGTTACATCACAACTACGTAACAGTCACAGATATGGGATTGAAATAAATTTTGAATGAATTTATTTAATTTCTTACGGTATCAACAATTTTATTTAGCTTCGGTTTTATTTAACATATACAAGAGCTTATAGCTTATCAATATAGGTCTATACGTATATTGAGTATGTCTGGGTTACACTGATATGAGGTTTGTTACAATTTTACTGTACTTTTTCCTGCAGTAACATATTTCAAATTAAAACGTGCCCTTTAAATTCACACTAATATTCTTCTCTTTTTTCTATTTCAAATACACCTCTCGTTGGTATTGGTCGATGTTAAAAATAATCTACTTTGTAATAGACATCGCCAGACTAATCACTTAAAAAAATTCCTTCAAATTACATATTTAAAAATTCGGCAACAACTAGGATCTGTTAATAAATAAAGCCTCTAGTATACTTAAATTAAGACTGATCAGAATAATTAATTCCTCAAAGTAATTCTTCAACATTACTTTTACAAAATACTGTTTTTTTTTTAATCAATTCAGACATCAACTAAAAAGATGATGATTTTAAATTTTATTTTCAGGCGCCTGATTTTCTCTTCCACATAATGTTTGATGCGCTTAATTCTTATCACTAGTTCAAGTTGTAATAAATATTGTCTCCAAGGTACACATACGAAATTTTACCTATACAATTTATTGAAAATTAATATAATATGTACGCATTTATTATATCGTCTCTTTAACTTTAAATGGATAAAGTCGTAAGTCTGATTTGACTTAGTCACTTGCTATACTCATAAATCAAATGAGCATAAAAGACTAATCCAAATGACGAACCGACGACTTTATGCATTTAAAAGGATGTTTTTTTATTATAAATAACGCTAAATCTACGATTTCGTGTGGATATATAGGTATGACAGTGTCACATTGAAAAAATATATATCAATTTAAGAAGACAATCATCTACTATGTAGCTCGTGTGTAGGTATATGGATATGTGTAAGTTTTCTTTATAAGTAGTACAATACATATAGTAATTTTTATCACGTATAACTCCAAAGGAAAAATTGGAAGATAGAGTGCTTAAAATCAGAGCTGAATTAATAAGGAAAAATCCTTTTATAAATTTGCTTTTAAAAGCAAATTCAGCCCTGCGATTAGCACGAAAATGGATATTAATATAACCGATATGGATATTTGTGAAAAAATCAGAGAAGATAATAGATTTGTAGACAAGTCGTTTTTAGGAAGCAATATTATTTTACAGTGTGGTTTCAATATTTTACAATCCGATAAATCGATCGAGGGTGAAGGTTTGGAAATATGAGATATACCTTAATACAGATACATCTTGAATTCTAGAGGGCTAGAATATATTATCAACATAAACTTTAAAAACGATTCGTTTTACAAAATTATTTCGAGTTTCTCTCTTAAACTCAAACGAGCTTATATTTTATAAAATACTACAATTACGCAATCAATGCAAAGCTCTCTAAATAATACATTCGAATATAAAATACATTACTTTGTCTTCGTTGAATCTTTCATTCGATTTTGAAAATTCTCAATTAATCATTAATCTTTAATAATAATTAAATAGAATTTCTGTGCTAATCTTTCAAAGATTCCACGCAGAGTTTTTAAACTAAAGTGGAATAGAAATGATTCCTCTTAATATAAATACATATGTTAATGAGTAATTTTCTACAATTATTACAAAAAAAAAATTAGGAACAGTCTAATAACACAGTTTTAACTTTATCCTAGATGTTTACGGCGGACTCTTAAATAAAGAAATTAATGGCAAGTTTTTGCAACAAAAATATATTGTTTGTATAAAGAAATTAAAAGTTAATGCTACAGTTTCAACATTTCACCAGAATGTGGGTTCAAGCATTTGACTAGAGTCCTTATTAGAAATTCTGTGTTGCAATTTTTGTTGACTTGCCACTCGAGAGTACTAGCCGTTTCCTCAAAGCTCTGAACTCAATTTCTAGGATACAATATCGTCGAGATTACACTCGGAAGGATTATTTAACAACGCAAAATCTGTACAAATATTTTTAATACGCATTTCAGTACAAAAGTAACGAACTTCTATAGACTGAAAAATTATTTTTGTATTAGCTATTATTCTTTGAAAAAGGAAAAAAGTAAATAAGTTTTATTTGAGAATTTGTTTTCTAGGATAAAAAATAAAAAGAAGTTCGTTACATTTCACAGGAAAATGGTAATGGTCCAGAGATCAAAGGAATTATCACTAGATGCTTAAATATTAGTCTATAATTCTTTTTAATAAATTCTACTGTTACAATTATCTGCATTTTTCCATAGTAATAGCTAAAATTATGATATATTTTGCAGATTGCAGACATCACAGCTTGTTGAAAATTTCGTCGAACTTTTATACAACAAAAGCACAAAGATCTACGGGATTCCGAAAAAGCTGTAAAGACCGAGCAAATCTGTATAAATTTAGCTGTGTTTAAGACTGTGACAATTTTTTTTCTCAAGTCCCACCGGTTTTTGTCCTGTTTATTATCACTGGACTGCAATAAACTTGTCGCATTAATTCATAGAAACTCTATAGATTTAAATTCAAGA
The DNA here is from genome assembly GCA_900474275.1 of Synergus japonicus. Classification (NCBI taxonomy): domain Eukaryota; kingdom Metazoa; phylum Arthropoda; class Insecta; order Hymenoptera; family Cynipidae; genus Synergus; species Synergus japonicus. Next base: position 126,057 of record UCOH01006136.1, read on the forward strand.
TTGATATGGAAACCCTCGAGGGACAACTGCAAAATCTCAAAAAAAATAAAATTTTCGACACTAAATTTCCAACAAATTGAATGACAAAAATATATTTCGCAACATTATAAAATCTCCGACAACCAACACTGGAAAATTTTCTACAGTTTATAATATTACCGAAATGTTAATTATTAATTTATTTCTTTATGAAAATGATTTTCTTTCGTCAATTTTTTAATATCGGGAATTTTATATCTTAAGAATTTTCAGTTGTCCCACCTTTGAAATTAATCAATTAACTTAAAATTATTGATACAGATGGTATTTTTGTTCTCTTTAATTCTCTTTTAATATGAAAAAACCTTAATTATTGTATTTGATTCTGAGATCTGATTTCTTTAGTCGCTTTTCGAGAAGGCAGTGAGCCTAAATTTAGAAAAATATATATTCATTAAACAAAAGGCGATATAGTACATCTAAATAAATATGAAGAGTGTAATACAAATAATATATTAGTAAAAAATTCGTATAAGGGATATGGGCATAGATATGTACACACGTGTTGGATATTCAAATAGAGATTATAAATTAAATTAGATTTTAGAAAGTAATTACGAAAGTGGTACCATTTTATTTCCAGCGATCGTCTGTAACTTGAGCGAGTTTCGACAGCTTCGTTTCTCATCTTGGAGACACGTCTCTCACAGGTGCACCATCTTTTCATTCTGATGCACAGATGTATCATAAATTGGCACACATTTGTAATATTGAGATGGATATGGTGTGTAGGAAGTTGCAGTTGGAGATAGTCTACCCCGGAATTTATTCCTGACTATGTGAACCATAAGGATGATGCATAACAGGGCCAATACGACAATTAGTGTTATCGGCACTGTGCCCCAGCTTCTAGCACCAGAGTGTGCACTTTCTGTTTCCTTTACAATCTAAAAGCAGAGAAATAATATGTAAAATAATATAAAGAATTTGAAGAAGTCTGAAATACAATGAAAATAATGTGTGAATGAGATATTGGGAAATGTTTTGAAATTGTCTCAATACGTATAATATTCTGCTACGTGAATAAATATAAGCCATGTTAATTGAATCCAGCAGAAGTATGTACAGAGTGAATTGCACACAGAATAAACAATATCAGAGCTTAGTTTCATTATTGAAGCGAATATGATTATTCCTTGAAAACACTGGATAAAATCTTTTTTTTTAATATTTAATAATCTCATCATGTTCAAGTTTTTTATGCAGACATATATTACATTTTGAAGCTTAACCAGAGTTGATTTTGGTATAGGAAATAGACTCTATAGATAACAGTAGACTTAATGCTGAGTTTGGCGAAGTTAAACTTTTAGTACGTCATAAATGGCATAAATGAACATCATGAAAATCTAGCAGATAAAACTTTCTCGAACTTTTATCTCAATCAATGTTTATTCTTGTGCTGCAATAATTTAATTTGGGTTTAAATTACTCAGAAGAGTCTTCAAAATTTCAAAGAAATGTTTATTTTGCTGAAGTAATGAAAACTTTAACAAACTGAAATCACAGGAGAATTTTTCTAGATTTTTCAAAGATAGAAAAGATAAAACAATTTCCCTTCACTTGGATTTAGAAAATATTTGCTGAGTTGATGAAACTTGATGAAAATAAAATTATAGGGATTGAGACAAAGGATAAATGTAAATATACTGGAGCGTATATATAAACTAAGGACACAGAACTGATGCTGTTGGTCAAGCATTTCAGAACGTGTACAAGGTACCGGACACATTACTCACCGTGATTGGACAAATGGGACAGCAATTGCCAGGCTTCGGAGGTTCGGGATTACTGCAAGCTATCGAGCAAATAGTCTCTTTGCAGTTGAGTCTTCCGCTGGTGTCGCAACTACATGTTGTGCAAGAATTTGGCTTCCAAGTCGATCCCTCAGGATGGGTCTGATTGTGGTGATCGACGCAAAATGCTCTACATCGACACACCTATAAAAAAAATAATTCAATTTCCAATCATAAACCATCAGTATAATCGTCATTATATTTTCAGTTTTCTTGTTATTTCTTACACCATTGTCAGTGAAAACAAAGATTTATGGAGTAGAGAGTAAGAAAAAGACAAAACAAATATATGCTTCTAAGGTTAATGGATCTTTAACGAACGTCTGAGAACATTTACTTCAGAGTGAATTAAAGAGGATACACCAGACTCTGATACACTTTTAACTACTTTTCTGTTGTTTTACAAAATTTAACGACTATTTATCATTGATTAATGCGGCTTTTCTGTTTTTTGGTAGATTGTCAAATTTAAAAATATTTTACAGGCTTTCCAAGAATTTATATGGATTAAGGGTGTTGGACCCAAGTCTTAAGTTACAAATTCCATTCTCCATTTTACTCAACGAAAATTCGAAATTAACATTTTTTCGCTATGTAGCGCTAATGTTTTTTCAAATTTAAAAGTGCATACAGAGCGAAAAAATATTTAATCTCGATAATTCTCGCATAAAACGAAGAATTCAAAATCTAACTTAAAATTGAATATTTACATTTTACATAAAATATATTTGAATTATATATTTCCCTGCTCTGTACGCATAATTCTAGTTAAAAATTGTTTAATTTTACAGAGGGAAATAATTCTAAATTTAATATTTATTGAGTAACATGAAGAAATCGAATTTCTAGATTAGAACTTGGCTCTAATACCCTTAAAAAAAGCCTAAATCACTCAATAACTTGGAAATATTGAATTGAAAAAAAATGTCTGTATTAAAAAGAATTTCAGTCATTTTTTAACGATTTCGTCAAGTAGTATCAATCAATTTAAGCCAGACAAAGTTTCAAGTAGTATACCTCGTTTTAAGTCAGCCAGATGTTAATTAATATTAATAATGATTTTTTTAATCCTTTTTTAGATTTTCTGATTACCATTTCTAGTTAGAAACAAGATAAACGAAGGTTTTTCTTACAGAGCATCCGCGTTTGTTGACCTTGTATCCAAAAGAGCACTTCTTCTTGCAACCGCTCATGGGCGGACATCCTGGATGGGGCTTACACTGGCAGAGAGTGCAATCGTTCTCATCCATGAAGAGCCCGTTCTCACAGTGAAGATCACAGTTGAGCTCTGGACAGACCGTTTTGTCGTCTTCCATTTCCTTCCTCTCTTGGTCTTCTCCAGAGTTTGTTGGAATAACAGTGGTGGAATGGGTATCCTGGCAAGCACATACAGGACAACCACCCTCATCCTCAACAAGCTCACAATTCAGCCCACAGTGAGACAGCTCTGGGCAAATCTTATCCTCTGCATTAGCGGTGCCTGGAGTCTGCAAGTATAACAGAAAACTGGCATAAGAGAGCTTTTCCTCAATCCAGTACTGAAGATGAATTATAAACGCTTTTTAAAAAAATTATATATATAAACCTCGCAATTTATGGTCGAGATTGTTCATATTATTTTACAGAAATGCAATTCAAATTTGTTAAAGTTGTGAGAGAAGAAACGTCACTTAAGAAAAATAGTGGTTCAAGTTTGAAACTTTAAATGGAATATAAAAAATAAAAATTTGTTAGAGCTCTTCAGAGAGAAATAAACATTAATTTTTAAAAGGAAAGTTAATTTAGTTACAGAATAAAGCATAAATATTCTGTTGGGAAAGTGGCTCGTTATTAATATTCAAGCAGACAGTCTTATTTCACCAAATTTATTCTGAGAGCTGTCCGATTGCACCGTTTTATTGCAGTTCAGCGTTATTAAGGCAATGCAGTTCGATTCTTAGGATGAAGGACTTTTAAAGAGTTCGTTAGTATTCAGAGGCGAGAAACTTCAAACCGCTTATCACCGAGGAACTCGTTTCACAGACATGCGTATTAAAGTCATTTATTCTCCAAATGAACACGTTATGTAAATCAAGTTTTAATTTAAAACACGGTTATGCCTTACTTAATAATGTTACGCATAATTATTTCGTTAACGTCAAATCGATTTAAATTAAGTCCAAGAATCGTTACCCAATTACTGCTATTTAGATTAAGTAATTCAATTTATTGAATTACGATAAATACCATATGTAAATCTCTTCAGTTCTAAATATAAATATCAAAAAGTGGTTAACAATTTACTTATTTATTATTACTTTTCTGTCTCAGTATTTCATTCAGTTTAACTTTCAAAGTTTGTACAGTTGGGTTTTATTTTTTATCTCTCAGGAACCAGTTCACTTGAACTACGAAAAAAGTACCAGTGAACTTATACGTTTTCGAACTGCAATAGAGCTCGATATCATCGACTGCAAAAAGCTTTTTGCTCGTATTTCCTCCACTGAAGTCGTTCGAGTTTTCTCACGTTTTTCTTCCAAGGCGAATTTCCGCCACTCTTCCATTCATCTTCGTCTTTTCTGGTTTCTGGTTCCCGTTTCAGAAGCTTGTACGACAATAGCTAAGTTTACTATGAAAACTCTTACTTCCGAGGAATTACAAACTTTATCTCTGATTTTCTCCTTAAATACAGCTTAATTATAAACTAAATGGAAATCCAATTATCAGTCATAAAAACATTATTTGTTTCCCAAATTGTTATACAATACTCGTCGCCACGTTATTTTTATAACTGCTAATTACTCTAATTTTAACTCTCACACAAAATTTGAAAAAAATCCTTATCAAGGCACCAAGAGGGCGATTATATAACTTTTCACTTCCACTTCCACTTTCACTTTCACTTTGACTTTGACTTTTAGGTTTTCCACTTTTTGATCAAATAAAATTATCAAAACCCTAGATTGTTATATATTTACTAGCAGAAATTTACGTTGTCCGAAATCTTCAGAAATTTCATAGGATGTAAACAAATTTTTAAGAGACTTTAAGGGCGTTGGGCCCAAGTGTCAAGCTCGAAATTCTATTCCTCATTTTACTCAACGGAAATTATAGATAAATATAGTCTGTGTACAGAGCGAAAAAATATTTAGTTTCGATACTTTTTACATAAAACGAAGAATTCAAAATTTAACTTCAAAATTTAATATTTTCATTTTATTTAAGAAGTATTTGAATTAGATATTTTCTCGTTCTGTATGCATAATTCTAGTTAAAAATTGATTAATTCTACAAAAGGAAAAAATTCCAAGTTTAATATTTTTTGAGTAAAATGAGGAAATCGAATTTTTAAATTGGAACTTGTCTCCAACACCCTTAATGGATTACAAAAAAAGTTTTTTCATAGATTGCACGAAATTTCAAGACATTTTAACTGATTTTAACGAATTTTAAGGAATTTCAAGGTACTTCAAGAGATTTTAATGAACTCTAAGTGATTTTGATATACTTTTAACGATTTTAAGACATTTACAGAAGATTAAAAACTTTCAAAGAATTTCAAGTAAAAAAGGATCTTAAGGGTGTAGTTCTAATCTAAAAATGCGATTTCTACATTTTACTCAACAAATATTAAATTGGGATATTTTTTCTTTTGTAGGATTAATTAATTTTTAACTAGAATTATGCGTGCAGAGCGAAAAAATATCTAATTCTTATAATATCTATAATTTGCTTTGAGTAAAGTGGAGAATTGAATTTTGAGTTTAACATTTGGACCCAACGCCCTTAAGAGATTTCATTTGGTTTCCTCAACATTAAAATCAATTCCTCGAAATTTTTTAACAGCACGTGACTCTTTTGAAGTCTCTTAAAAATTGAACTGTTCTTAACTGTCTTTGCTTCAAATTTCTTATAAGCAAATAAAATGCCTTAAAATATCTTGAAATTTCCTATAATCTCTTAAAGTCTCTACATGGAATCCCTTGAAATTCATTAGTCACTTGAAGTGCTTTAAAAAAATCCGGAAACGTCTGGTTTTTGATTTTGGAAACTTTGTTTTATGTTCTTAATTGAATAAGTGTAATAAAAATTTATCAATAACAAATGTTCGTCAGACCCAATTTCTTTTTTGACGTTAAGAGTGTTGGAGTCAAGTTCTAATCTAAAAATTCGATTTCTACATTTTATTCAACAAATATTAAATTGGGATATTTTTCCTTCTGTAGGATTAATCAATTTCTAACTAGAATTATGCATACAGAGCGAAAAAATATCTAATTCAAACATTTTTTACGTAGAATGATATACAATTTTAAAGTTAGATTTTTAATTCTTCATTTTATGCAAAAAGTATCGAAATTAAATATTGTTTCGCTCTTTACGCAGTCTTATATTTCAGAAAAGATTAGCACTACAGAGCGAAAAAATATTTATCTATAATTTTCGTTGAGTAAAATGGAGAATTGAATCTTGAGTTTAACATTTGGGTCCAACGCCCTTAAAAACGTCAAAATTTTCGTGTATTTGGAAAAAATGAAAATCAAAAAGAAGGAAGCCAAAAAGCGAAAGTGAAAGTGGAAGTGAAAAGTTACACAATCGCTCCTTGAAGGGGCAACTTCTGTAGAGCCTTTATGGGTCTTGCAGAGGTTGTTCATGGGTCCTACGAAGATCCTAGGTGGGCCCCACAGAGGGTCAATTTATTATGTATTTATAGGCAGTTCCGTGGGTCCAATTAAAAATTTCCACACAGGAAGGAGCTGAAGATACTTCAATACTTGCAATGGACTGTAAATGAAAAAAATCATTATTTATACTTGTATGACTAGTAATTTGCTAGTTACCTGTGTGTTTACACACTGACAAGTGGGACAATCTTGGTCGTCGTTGACGTAGCCGTTATCGCATCGTAATTCGCAATCTGTAAGCGGTTTGCATTTGACGGTGGCATTATGATGCGTGGGACAGTGGGGACAACATTCTCCAGGTGCTGCTGGTTCGGGTTTCTCGCAGCTTTTACACATGGTTGCTTGACAGGAAACGTTGCCCTCCTCACAAATGCAGTTCACGCACGCCCCTTCCTGCCACCGTTCACCTTCCGCACGCGGAAGTCCTGAATTGTCCGTGCAACTTAGAAGTCCCTGGTCGTCCTCTGTACTCATCCAGGATACAGGCTCTGGAACAGAATCAATAAATCTTCAGTATTTTCTTACATTTTCATAAACTGATTTACTTATCATTCACTGAGAAAATATTTTTTTGGATAATAATAACCCAGGTGTCAAATTTTGACCCAAAAGTGAGTCAAAGCGTTGGACAATGGAAAAGTCTGTGCAATGCTTTGATCCAGTTTTGTCAATAAATCAATCAATCAATTTTTGTCAATCACTAAATCCCATGGGATTTAGGGTGTTTTAATAATAAGGAGAACTTCAACTATTTTATTTGCTGAAACTAACTAGAAATACGAACAAAAATAAATATTTATTTTTCGGTTAAGAGGAATCTGTTAATCAAGAGAAAAATTAGAACGAAGAGTCATGATGAGTCTATTATGATCATTGAATCAAACGGAATAAGAGGGTCTGCTATCACTTAAATAGCTATTTATATCAGTGTATACTATATACATCACTAATGTGATGTCCAACGTCAGTTAGATATTGTATGTCATCAGTGACAAAGTTACTTTAGCAATGGATAGAGCTAGCACAGAAGGTCGTTCAAACATGCGATCTTCTCCAGATTTTCTTCAAATTTTGTCAGTTGTGGAAGGCTTAAAAAACGGGAAGCCCATAAAGTTTATCATAAAACAAATTCCAAAAAGTAGGTACGAGGATGCTGCAGATCATATGTGCAAATATTTTCTTGCAGGAGAGCCCATGTGCAAAAGTTTGAGTAAGTACTAATTTCTAGTAATAAAATAAAGAAATAAATAATAAAGCCAGGTAAATCGTAATTGAATATGTAGTTTTTTTAATATTGATATATATGTAATATTGAATTAGATGAAAAATAAGTCGTCTGGAAATAATAGCTTATAACATTGCACTGTAGATTTATAAACTGAAAAGCGTTTAATTAAACCACTTAAAAATTTGAACTCGTTATTATTACAAATCGAAATCATCCTCTGGAAAAATAAAAAAACAGAATAATAAAAAATAAATTGATTTTATTTACAGATGTGATACAGGATCCAGTGACAGTGAAGGAATTTAGAAATTTATTTCGACTTTTTTTAGAAGATGGTCTAAGTGTAGGAGCATTTGTTGAAAATCCTGAGGACGAAAACTTTACACTTGCTGGACTTAACGTTCTATATCGAGGTGGAAAACAGAAAGATCTTGAATTTGAGAAATTTCTGGTGAGATTTCAAAGTGATTCATTTTTTCACAGTAATAATACTTATATGTATATTAATTATAATTTCAGAGTAATTGTGAATCTGAAAACGTTAAGAAGATTATGAAAGCTTTTACTATATGTGCTGATGTGAATGTCAAAGAAATATATGGAACTGAAAATTATATGGGAGGCTTGGGTCTCAGTGTTAATCCTTCTTTTCAAGGAAATGCACTTGGTTATCATCTCCTTCTTGCTCGGTAAAAGAAATTTTATTAATTGAAAAACTATATTCGTTTAATTAAAATATCAAGCTCTATATCTGGAACAGTTAATAAATCTACAAATCTCTTATCTCTAACTCTAGAAATCTCTATAATCATTCTTTATTGTTTTAGAAACGAGATTGGAAAACAACATGGAATTTTGATAACAGTAACTGTATTCACGTCACCGGTATCAGCCAAATTAGCTGACCGAGCAGGTTTTACGATTTTATGTGAAAAATTACGTGAAGAGCTTCTCGATGAAAAAGGCAAATTGTTAGTGCCGAATTGCAAAACAGAATCTTTTAAATTTATGGGAAAAAGACTTACATAACGAGAAAAAACCAAGTTTTTGGTCACCCAAAAATAATTGAAAGACAAGAGAATTACATATCACTTTTTATAGTTTAGATTTTTGCTTCCTTAGTACAAATTTAAAATGGCATAATAAATATAATGTAAGAGTGTTCACTTGAAGATATGAAGACATTTGTGACACTTTAAAAATGCCTCTTTTGAATAAAAGGCCGCAAGGTATTATCTTTACATTTTTCCATAACGTGACTCTAATTTTTCACGATTTACAAAGTGACATTCAGATTCTAGATCTGACATCTTGAAATGGAAATGTCGCGAGTTTATATGTATGAATGACCAAGAGAGCTGGATGATAGAAACATACACACGTATTATACTAACGTCTGTGAAACGAATGCTCTGACCGTTTATACCCAAGAAAATGGTGTCGGGCACAAATGTTACGCGATGAATATGCAATGTAACTTCTTCCTGCGAGACGAAACTGTTGTACCTTTGTTCTTCTCAACATAAAATATAAAAACAGCCGTTTCTTTTTAATCATTCCATTTTTCTTATTTCTCTCATTTTCCCTTTCTTCTACTCATTCAAGACAAGGAGAAAGGATATATAAAATATAAATGGAAAAATCTAATTCAATTGTCTTCATTATTTAAATTAAACTCTTCAACCTTGAAAATATCAGGGTGGCCAAAAGATTTAATTTTTCAATTTCCCTGACATTTTCTTGACTTTTTCCTTACATTCAGGCAAATTTCCCTGACAGAAAAGTATTACAAATGCGTACTATACAATTATAATACTATTGACGTTTTTCAAAAATTTCGTATAATATCAGTTTAAATCTTTTGAAATTTAAAATCACTTCAAAACATTTAACATTCGTAGAAATCTTTTGAAAAGATCTCTTAAAATTCATTGAAATTTCTTGAAATTCCTAGAAATATCTTAAAATTCCACGAATCTCGTGAAATATTTGAAAATTTCACGAGGAATTTTAAAATCTCATAAAATGGACAAAAATTTCTATAAATTATTGAAAATCTATTGAAATCCCTTAAAATTCGACGAAATCTTTTGAAATTCCTAAAAAAAACTCTCTTAAAATTTCCTGTAATCCTGCAAAATTTCATAAAACATTTTCAGAATCTCGTGAAATATTTTTAAATTCCACTACAATATTTAAAATTCCACGAAATCCCTTTAAATTTTTCAATATTTCATGAGATCCCTTCAATTTTCACTAATATTTATAAATTATTCCTCAAAATCCTTTGAAATACTTTTAAATCGACGAAAAATTTCAAAATCTTTTAAAATTTTTAAAAATCTCTCTTAAAATTTTGAAATCTCTTAAAATTCATTGAAATTTCTTGAAATTCCTACAAACATCTGAAAATTCAAAGAAATTCCTTTAAATTTTCTAATATTTCATGAGATCCCTTCAATTTTCACTAATATTTTTAAATTATTCCTCAAAATCTTTTGAAATACTTTAAATTCCAAGAAAAACTTCAAAATTTTTTTAAATTCCTAAAAATCTCTATTAGAATTTCCTATAATCCTACAAAATTCCATAACAAATTTTCAGAATCCCGTGACATATTAAAAAATTTCACGATGAATTTTAAAATCTCTTACAATGCACAAAAATTTCTTTAAATTGTTGGAAATATTTAAAATTCCATGAAATCCTTTTTACAATTATTTTAGAAAATCGTTTACAAATCATAAAAATCTTGTGAAATTCTTTAAAATTCCCTAAAATCATTTTGAAAATGTCAAAATTACTTACAATTTTTACAAGCTTCTTAAAATCCTTCAAAATCCCCTAAAATTCCACAAAATCTTTAGAAAATTAAAAATATTTCGTGAAATCTTTTAAAATTTCTCAAGGAACTACCGAATTCCTTAAAATTCTTTGAATTCCCAAAACTTCCTTAAAAACCTCTTAAAATTTCATGAAGCTCTTCTAAAATTGAACTAAATCTTTTAAATATTATAAAAATCTCTTGTAATCTCTTAAAATTATTGAAAATGTCTTGAAATCATTAGAAACCTAGAGAATCTCAGAGAATACCTGGAAAATATTTATAATCCTTCGAAATCTTTGGATACTTTCTCAAATTTGTTAATATAAATATCAATTTTTATTTTCCCTGACTTCCCTGACTTCTCTAAAATGTGGCCACCCTGAAATATTAAATGTGAGGCTTAGAACCCAATATATTTGATATTACAGTGAGCAAAGAATAATGAAAGTGCACTTTATATTTTAGGCATGAAGTCAATTTATTCTCACAGTAATAAAACAATGGGAAAAGCAGAGCGATAATATTTTTTCTTTCAATATTTTTCCTAAAAACACGTTCTTTCCATTATTCGCTGCGCTAACATCACAACTTTTGATTTATTAACTAAAATACTTTTCGGGTTCTAACTAATTTTTATTTTCCAGGTCATTTATTTTCCCGATATTAGATTTGAAGTTCTACAAGATATAATTCATAAAAAAAACTGATATTTCCAAGTTGGAAAACGGATTTTAAACTTTTGATGTAATTTTGATTAATTGAAAGTAATAGAATTAGCACTGTTACCTAATGTAAGTCTAACCACTCAACTTACAACTGTATGTTATTCGAGTTGCCTAAACTGAGGTTTCAAACCAACATCGTAAATGTTTTAGAGCTATAGTTATAGGGTTTCAACTAAATTACTATATTTTCTCTGTTACAGTGTCATTTCTCATCATGATACTTTTTTCGATACTGTTCAATTTGGAAAAATGATAAGGGCCATTTAAAAAAAAGTGGAGAATATTTAACCAGTATTTTTTAAAAAGTAGATTGAATAATAATTGAAAATTCAATTAAGGTACTATTTAAAACCACCTAATTCAATTTTCAATATGTGCGAACACTACCAAATTACAATATTCTGCGATTATTTCAAGAAACCAAGTTAATTTCTATTAAAGGTATGATAAATTAATGATATTTTAACACAGTCTCAGGATTCTAAATATGGAGATATATTCGTGTGGATTTAGAGGACGGCGAAGCACGACAAGAACAAACCCTTCTAGTCTATATGATGAAATTACGAGATTGTGATACGGTTAGCTCGTAAACCGTGCGCTTCAACTCAGAATTGTTATACGAGAAACTACCTTCCGAGAAATTTCTCTTATATTCCAGCTGACAGTTCGGGAAAAGAATAAGAGTCTAAAATTCTCATCTCATACTTGGAATACATTTCTTAGAAAATATTCCTCACTATTTTCTCCTTAAACATTAATCTTAAAACGTTAATTAATAGAAATGAATATGTTCAACTTTTAAACCCTGATTTCAATACAGAAACAGATTATTTTATTTTCTTACATTTACTGGATTAAGAATAGAAAATTCCTGATTTAATAAAAAATACTGATTCCTAAAGTCACTTTATTTTATTTTTATTTAATAGTAGAAGTTTATCTGATGTTGTTTGGGATTTTAAGAGATTTCAGGGGATTTTAAAAGTATTTTAAGCGATTCTAAAGGATTTACAAATATTTAAGGGTTTACAAAGAATTAAAAACATTTCAACGGATTTGCCCAAATTTTGTAGATATTTAAAATGTTTTTATAAAAAACCTTTTTTGAAATCTCTTCAAGTTCATACAAATTCGTTAAAATCATTAAAAATTTCTTGAAATTTTGTGAAATCTCTGAAAAACCGTTTTCAGGGTGGCCACAAGATTCAATTTTTCAATGTCTCTTACATTTTCCTGGCTTTGAGATAAATTTCCCTGACAGGAAATTTTTTTAAAAATTAGCATCATATCTCTTGAAATCTTTTGAAACTCAATTCAATCTTTTTACAAAATACTTGGAAATTACTTGAAAGCTATTAAAATTCCTTGAAATTCTCTAAAATCCTTTAAACTGTTTTCAAATCGCCTAAAATTTCTTAAAACCACTTGAAATCACTTGAAAGCCATTGAAATGCCTTGAAATTCTTTAAAATTTCATAAAGAACTTTAAAATACCTTAAAATCATTTAAATTTTTTAAGATTTCTCAATAATATTTTTTAATTTTAGAAAACTCTTCAAATTCTAAGAATTTTTCTAAAATTCAATGATCTAAAAAATCTAAAAATCTTAAAAAATAATAATTCCTAAAAAGGACCAAAATGTCTTGAAATATCTTCAAAATCCTTAGGCTCCTTGAATTCTTTTGAAATCACTTAAAGCCTAGTGAAATTCCTTGAAATACTTAAAAATCCTTTGAAATACTTTTAAATATTTGGAAATCATTTAAAAGCTATTGAAATTTCTTGAAATTCTTTAAACTCCCTTTAAAACCTTTTCAAATCTCTTTAAAATTCTAAAAATATTAAAAATTTTTCGAAATCCCTTGAAATGCTCGAAAATCATTGAAAATCCCTTCAAATCAAAAATCAAATCAAAAAACAAGCTTCATAAAATTCTTAGAATTCCAAGCGAGACTTTTGAATACCTTAAAACAAGTAAAAGTCTCTTCAAATTTTATAAAACCTTTTGAAATTCCTTTAAATTCCTAGAAACCTTTCAAAATTCCTTAAAATTATTGAAAATGATTAGAAACCCAAATATTATTTCCCTCTTTTTGATAACTATATTTTCAACTCTTTTAAAAATCTCTTAAAATCCCCACAATCAATCAAAATCTCTTAGCATCTCTTAACATTTTTCTAAAATTCCTTATTTTGGTAAATTTCTGCTAGTAAATAAACACAAAAAGGTTTTTAAAACTGGAAAATTTCTATTGTTCATATTTTTATTCCAATAAAAAAAAGTCGTCAGACTACGTCTGCAACTTCATCCAATCCCTAAATTAAATCAGACCTGTATTTCACCTGACTTTTTCTGCATAATTTCAAAAATATTATCCTTATTTAAATAGCAATCCTAAAATGATAATAAACGTACACGAATAAGCAGTTATATCTAATTGGAAGCAGAGTAAATACTCAGTTGGTTGTAAGCTCAAATGTGAAGTTTGATATTGATTCAGGGCAGCTCGTGCTGGTGTTTTGTGTATGCTGAAAGAGCTCGTTAGTTTGCATGGCAGAATAAGTCCCTACTATTTAGAATTTCTATTAATTACCTGAAGGAAGACATTTATAGAGAGGACAGCAGCTACCAGGAGTTTCAGGATCAGCAGCTCTCACTGGGAAAGGTCGTTGATCCGGTCGACATTTATCAGTAGGACAAGGTGCCACACATTTACATCCTCCATCTTCTGAAGCAACGCTATCCTCCGGACAAGGCGAGCCATGGACCCCTGAAAAGGAAAAATTGCCAGGGTGACTATCGTGATCGAACGTGGTTCAAAGATATCAGAATCAGCTTTCTCCTTTTGCTACCTTCACAATTCTTCCATAGAAAAATTGCTCTAAAGGCTTTCTTAAAGTCTACTAAAAAAAATTGACGGTTTACCATTTTTCAAATTCTTTTCTGCATGGTTACAATAAAATGATGAAAATTTCATAAAATTATGAAAAACTAGAGTAAATATAATAAAGAGAAGCAGAAATTATTTTGAAAAACATTGTTGCCTCTTCGACAACTTAGTTAAGATTTATATTGGGAGATATCAGTTTCATCTGATTTATGCTGGCTGACGTGCCATAAATATTACATTAATATCTCTTTACTAACGGGTTTATGATATAATAAATTGCTTAATATCCAGTGGCTCGCATTTATGAGAAGACGGAAGTTCGAAATGAAATTCGGTATAATTAAGGACTATTCGATAAGAAATTAAAGTCAAACAGGAGACAGGTAGGATATAATTAAAGAAAGCTGAAGTTCGAAATATGATAAGATCAGTATATTCATTTTCAATCCCGTTGGTTCACAGTTTATAAGAATTTACTTTTTACTACTACTTTTTACTCCAGTTTCTTTCATTTACGGGAATTTATAGAGTCTTTCCAAGGTTCACAGAAAAAGCAAATGACATTTTTTCCCGCCCTTCAGCAAAGTTCCCGAATGCACTATTCTCTTCTCTGCTCGATCTTTTTTATCGTCATCCCTTTTTTGATGTGACGACTCTATTCATTGAGAACAATTGCATTAACTTCCGGTACCATGAACAATTTACAGAACTAAATTCTACGTATTTTCACAACTGAAAGAAAATTTCAAAAATTTCAACTTCGTCATTCAAAAAGCAATAAGATTTCGCTGATTCAAGTTTAGAGTACATCTAAAACAATGATTTATGCGAGATTGTAGAGAGACATTTCGTTATTTAATCTGCCTTTTTTAGAGAGAAATTTCAAAAGATTTTTGGGAATTTTAGTAGATTTTGACAATTTTAGAGTGATTTTTATGAATTTTAACGGAATTTATAATATTTTAAGAGATTTTTTTAAAGCTATAGGGAATTTTAAGGGATTTGAAATGTTTTAAAATTTTGAGCAAGATGAAAGAGGTTTCTAAGAACTTTCAGAGATTTCAACGAATTTTAAGCGAATTTCTAATATTTTCGTGAAATTTCGAGGAATATTAAGCGAATTCAAAAAATGTTTATGATTCTTTTAAGATTTTGTGGAATTTTTTGAAGATTTCTAATAATTTTAAGAAAATTTAAGAGATTTTTCTGATTTTATAAAACTTTTGTCGAATTTTTTGAAGATTTCTAAAATTTTTAAAATATTTTTACAAATTTTAACGAATTTCAAGAAGTTTTAAAGAATTTAAAGAGATTTTAACACATTTTGAAGGATTTCTAACAGTTTCTAAGGTTTTAAGGGATTTAAAATGATTTCGTGGAATTTAAGGGAATTTAAAAATATTTTAACGTATTGTAAGGAATTTTGACGATTTTTAAGTGATTTTAAGCGAATTCAAGAGATTTTTATGATTTCTAAGATTTTGTGAAATGTGAAAGGATTGCATGGAATTTGATGAGATTTCTAATAATTTTAATGAATTTTAAGGGATATATAGGAAATATTATCGTAGAATTCAAAGAATATCAAGAATTTTCTGGGAATTTTAAAAGGATTTCGCAAATTTTAAAAGATTTTAATGGATTTTTAATCTTGTTGTGAAGTTTCGATGAATTTTAAGAGGTTTCAAAAGGTTTCAGAGAATTGTAAAGGATAAAATAAGTGATAAAATTTCCGGAAATTTTAAAGGAATTCAAGAGATTTAATGAAATTTCTAATAATTTGAAGGGATTTTTTTTTAATTAAAAGATTTTATAGAATTTTAAGGATTCCATGTAATTTAAAAAGATTTCTAGGAATTTTAATATTCTCGATTTTAAAAGACGCGGAATTCAAAGAATTTCAAAAAGTTTCTGGAAACTTTTAGAGGTTTTCACTAATTTTAAGAGATTTCAAGAGACAGATTTTTATAAGTTTTAAAATATTTTATGAGGTTTATAGGATTTTAAAGTTTTTAGGTAATTTTATTGAGGGATTTCAAAATTATATTATATTATATTTGTAGAATTTTTAAGGATTTTGTGAAATTTTATAACACTAAAGGATTTTAAGAGATTTTAAATGTTAAGAAATTCCAAGAGGTTTTTAGGAACTTTTAGTTAAGAGATTCTTTCGAATTTTAACTTGGATTTCAAGAGATTTATAATTTTAATCGTTTTTCTGGATTTTTAAGGGATTTCAAGAGCTTTTTTGGAATTTTAAGAAATCTTAACGAATTTGCGAGAATTTCTAAGGTTTTTCTGAAATTTTTTTGCGCCATTAGTTTGTTTTTCTTCTATTAACTTCAAGTCATTTAAAAACCAATCAGGTTTGAAACAACAATCTATAATATGCGAGATTTTCGTGATATTTCGTGACACTACTTTTTTAAGATAGGAATATATGAAATGAACTGAATAAATAATTCTGTCGATCTCAATTTTCCTCAAAGTTTTCTTTTCTCATGGAATTTTTCCCTATCTTGTTATTGTAACTTAAGGGTGGTTTATTTACAAAAAAGCTTCTTCTGAAACTGGCGTGACTCGAGTTTCCATCTTCTTTGTTTTATCGTAATCCTTTTCCTTTGTCCGAGTGAAGAAATTGAGAAATTCAGAGAACATCCTCTATTGTTTGGGTAGGTGGTGAAGCAAGGGATGCAGCTTGTACCAAGTTCATTTGGTATGCAAGAGTTACTGCTCCACAAGCCACAGATAATGTAATCTTTTGTGAGCCTGTCGCCCAATGTCTGACCGCACGTAGACTTTATTCACTTGAACGCTCATCTTGTCCGCATTGTTTATTTAAAACAAGAGCTTCATAACGTAACAAGCAAATTGACGTCATTCAAAACAGGTGTCTTTATGCTCCACTTTTTCCCTAAATGAAATACTCTAATTTCCCCTAAACCTGAATCATTTAGAGCAAAATTTACGAAATGCGAGACATAACTTGTTTTTTAATGTAAAATGTTTTTCATTGTTTTTAAAAGCTAAATGTTTTTAAATGCGAAATGTTTTTAAATGCAAAATGTTGTTAAATGCGAAATGTTTTTCAATGCAATTTTCTTTCTTCTACAATACATTAAAGTCAAAGACACAATTATTATTTTAATGACTTGTTAAACTTTTTTACTCAGTTCATCTCTCCATCAAAGTCTCGACTGGAGAGATGTACTTAAAATTACAGAATATAATAAGCTTTAATTAAGGAAAGAAATATTAACAAATTTTTCATTCGAGACTTTCTTGCCAGAAGCAGTGTAGATGTAATCACTGATACTTTGAAGTGGGTCCAATTAACTGCACGTTCACCCAACTCAAGTGGAAAAATGACTCAAAGGGAAACTGCTAACAACAGCTTCAGCGAAATAATGATGAGTAATCGCAGAAGAAAAGAGGATAATATTCAGAATCTTACTAATAGCTACTATATAATCATGGATTCTTACTGTCCATTGCATGTAATGTACATACTAATTACTAGATTTAATAATAATAATAATAATAATAATAATAATAATAATAATAATAGCCTCGCATCCTTCAACAGATTATATGTGAAATAATTTCTCTCTCCTAAATAATATACGTTTGAAACCTGTCTCATAACATCCACAAAGTTATTTTCTTTTTCCTTTTTCTTTTCACTTAGAATATTCTATCAGCGTTACTAATTTTTCTTAGGGTCAGAAGTCAAATAATTCAAATTTTATTCGCTCGTGAATCATATAACATAAACTGAATTATCATGATTTATCCTTTTCAGTTAATTAGTTGTTTCATTCCCGTAGAGATTTATTATAATTAACAAACATATAATTTCCAGGGTGACCACAGGATTCAATTTTTCAATTTCCCTGACATTTCCCTGACTTTCAGATAAATTTCCCTGATATAAAAGTATTACAAATGCGTAGACATTTTCAATTATAATATTATTGACATTTTTTCAAAAATTTCGTATAATATCACTTTAAATCTTTTAAAAAATCACTTCACAACTTTTAACATTCGTAAAAATCTCTCGAATTTACAACAACTTCTGAAAAATCTCTTAAAATTCATTGAAATTTCTTGAAATTCCTAGAAACATCTTAAAATTCGACAAAATCCCTTCATATTTGTTAATATTTCACGAGATCCCTTCAATGTTCATGAATCTTCACTAATCTCAAAAAACTTTAAAATCTATTAATTCTATAAATTAATGGAAATCTATTGAAATCCCTTAAAATTCGACGAAAACTTTTGAAATTCCTAAAAAATCTCTCTTAAAATTTCCTTTAATCCTGTAAAATTTCATAAAACATTTTCAGAATCTCGTGAAATATTTTTAAATTCCACTACAATATTTAAAATTCCACGAAATCCTTTTAAATTTGTTAATATCTCATGAGATCCCTTCAATTTTTACTAATCTTTTTAAAATTCCTAAAAATCCTTTGAAATACTTTAAATTTCAATAAAAACTTCAAAATCTTTTAAAATGCACAAAAATTTCGTTAAACTATTGGAAACCTATTGAATTTCCTTAAAATTGGCTGAAATCCTTTGAAATTCCTAAAAACATCTTTAAATATCTTAAAATTCCATTACAATATTTAAAATTAATTGAAATCCTTTACTATTACTTTACAAAATCAATTACAAATTATAAAAATCTCGTGAAATTTTTTTAAATGCCCTAAAGTGCATCATTAAAATCTTAAAAAAAAACTCTTGAGAAAAATTTCACCAAGTTTCTTAAAAATCAAAAATGACTTGAGATTTTTTTTAATTCGATGAGGAACATTAAAATTCCAAAAAATGATTTTTAAAATGTCAAAATTATTTAAAATTTTTACAAGCTTCTTGAAATTCTTTAGCATTCCACAAAAAACGTTGAAATTCCTTAAAATACGTAAATATCTATTAAAGTTCTTGAAAACCTCATAAAATTCCTTAAGCTTCTACAAAATCTTTTATAAATCATAAAAATTTTGTGAAATTCTATAAAATCTCATGAAGAAAATTTAAATTCCTTAAAATCGCTTTAAAATCATTTTTCATCTCATTTTTATAACCATTTTAAAAATATTTTAAATACCTAGAAAATTTGGGTAAATCGCTTGAATTCTCTTAAATTCTTCTTAGATCCTCAAAAAAAGTCGTAAATTCTTTAGAATAGTCACTAAATTCTTAGAATAGTTAAATCATTTTTAGATCGTTTAAAATCTATCGAGATTCCTTGAATTAATTCAATAACTAAAATTATTACTGTAAAATCCTTTAAAATTCCATGAGGAAAATATAAATTCTTTAAAATCACTTTAAAGTAATTAAAATTTCTTAAAAATCTTTTAAATTCCACGATAATATTTACAATTCCTTAAAATCTCTTTCAATTCTTACAAGTTTCTTAAAATCCTTTATAATTCCACAAAAACTTTTAAATCCCTTAAAATCCCTCAAATCCCTTAAAATTCTTTGAATTCCCTAAACTTCCTTCAAAATCTCTTAAAATTCCATGAATTCCTTTTAAAATTCAACTAAATCTTTCCAATATTATACAAATCTCTTGTAATGACTTAAAATTCCTAAAAACTCTTAAAATCCTTTAAAATTATGGAAAATGTCTTGAAATCGTTAGAAACCTAGAGAATCTCAGAGAATATCTGGAAATTATTTATATTCCTTCGAAATCTTTGGATACTTTCTAAAATTTGTTAAATAAATTATAAAATTTATATATTTAATAGAATTTTCAGTAATTTGTTACCAATAGTAATTTGTTACAATAATAGTAGAATGTTTTCTCATTATTCAAAAAATGAAAAAGATATATCTTGCGGTAAAGAATTAAAAACTGAGGAGTTTCGAGGGCCATTAAAAATAATAGTGGAGGTCCATTAAATTCGTATATTGGATTCGGATACGATTCGCGTTTCAAAATCCGAAACTGGCTGTGTGTTGAATGCGGTAACTTTTATAGGATTTAATTCTAGCCGGTTTGAATCGACCTGGAGAGTGAACTAAACAACCACCAAGGTACGTTTGACTCTCGTGTAAAAGGGAGGAGAAAGGGGGGAAAATCGAATCGTATGCGTGTCGAATAACAAACGCACCATCAATCCTGCAAAACCTCAATACAGCATGCTGCACATTCGGAGGAAATATAGAGTGATGCTTGAAAATTTTAACCCCTGGTCTGAACGGTCAGCAAATCGTGCGAAATATTTCATTTTGCTAATTCATTATTCGTCGACTGTTGTGGTGAAAACGAATTTAAATCTAGCGCCTCCAATACTGCATCCAGAAATTATTGTGGATTGATGATTCATATAGATTGCCTCCGTGAAATCCAGATTTTTTAAAAATATTTGACCCACGATTATTATATTTATATTATTATTATTATTATTATTTTGTAATATGACTCGACAATTTTTTCTTGAGAAATGTAAATAAACCAGTAAATATAAATTTAAAGGATTCGCTTTTCTAATACTTTGCCAAAAAAATGTATTTCAGCAATTTAACGACTGCTTTTCAAAATCTTTGATGATAAATGTGACTCGAGTAGTTTTCCGCTTAAAAACCTATTAACTTATCCAATATTTATCTTTTTCATTGAAAATTTCAATATCAGAAAATTGCCAACTCATTAATATTCATAGTATAGAGATGAATTTTCTCTTTATCCATAAAAGGTAAAATAAATTACCTTATGCTTGATATATATTCTGGATTTATAAATGAAAAGAGAGTTTCAATAAATTTAGATACGCTATACCGAATTTTAAAATAATTTTAGATCCACTGGAGAAATTGGCCCAGATTTCGGTGATTGAATTTCTATATTGGAAATAATCAATATGCGGCATCCGCTTTATCTATTTCGATGTAACAGAATTTTATTGAAATTGTAAAAATAATATATTTTTTCTTTTCCTACGAAGCACCTATAGGATTTCAGGTTAAAATAAGGCTTCCAGAAAAGATGGGGAATCGAGAGAGCTGAAAGAAATTCGAGACATATCAAGGGAGAGACTCTCTTTGTAATCGACTGTCTAGCTTAATGCGTTTCGATATCGGAATCAATATTTTCTGACATGCATAGAAAAACTTTTTTGTTAGCATTTATATCAAATGTCAGATACAGCAAGTACTTTATAAAAAAAAAGTAGGTATTTTTCATGAATCATATGATTTTTTCAACTGAAAAGAAGCCTTTTCTTTGAAATTATCAAAATAAAATAAAATAATTGTTATAAGAGAATTGCATGATTTCAGTCGTTTTTTCAAATTTATAAAACTTATATTACTCCCTAGAGAGTAAAAAAGGCAAATAAAAAATATCTGTATTTCAGGGAATTTAATGTTTACTTTATTTCCATACAGAGAAAACTTTTTGGCTCCACAAATATAAACTGCTAAGCATATCATGGAACTCCATAATTTAAATTTTAACTCATAATTCAACTTTCAGAAATTTATCTTGCCAATCTCTTTTAATTCCTTTCTTTTCAATTTTTCGATGCAACTTGAAAAGATATGTATTACACAACTTGAGAGTGAATCGTAGTTTCCTTTCTTCCCATTTTATTTTATTCTTTTTTTATCCTTATCTCTTGTCGCTTGATAAATCCGGAAAGAGTGAAAAAAGCGAAGAAAAGAGTCATCGACAAACGAAACTGATGGGCTCTATTCTCTGTAAGTACTTTCGAAGCAAAAACCACCGAGTGAGAATTGAAAGAGGTTTTCAAGTCTAGAAGGTCGAAAGAGGAGCCGACACGTACATTTGATAAGCTTGCAAACGCGGTGCAAGTGTTAAATGTTCTAGGTCAACCTTTCACTGAACTACTGGACATCTGTCGCATGAAGGGACGACAGCAGAGACCACCAAATAATACCTTCCTCGCCGTAATACTCACGTATGTAAATCCGCCTGGATTCGGAATAACATGCCATATGGAAGTTCCCAACTTCTCACGATTCGTGAGCTTCCAATGTTTATTTTTCGTATTCTTTTCCGAAATAAATTCTCGACTGTCTAATGGAATTGCTTTATAAATGCACCGAGGAACTTTTTCAGAATTAACCGTGTAGAAATTGTGGCAATTAGCCCTATTTAAAATAAGGTTCTGACGAGGCCCTGATTGGCATTTCTATTTTTGATAAAAATATTTTAATATATTGGACATTTATGGGGCAATGGTACAGTAGTAATATCTCATTAATAACAATTTTTGTACATTTACTAGGAGAAATTTACCAGTTGTCTGAGATTTTGAGAGATTTGAGTGATTTTAGGGAATTTTAGGATATTTTAAGGGATTTTATTTGATTTTAAGGAACTTCAACGAATTTTAAGGGATTTTTAGAGATTTTACAAGATTTCAAAAAATTTTAAGGCATTTAATCAGAATTTAAAGGGACTTTATTTCCTTCAAATTTCTTAAGTTCTTGAAGGGAATTTCAAGAGATTTTCAGGGATTTCGATTGGTTTTAAGGAACTTCAACAAATTTTAAGGGATTTCTAAAGATTTTAAAAGATTTCTTGAAATTTTTAGGGATTTAATCAAATTTTAATGGATTTCTACAGATTTTATAAAATTTCAAGAAATTTCAAGAAATTTAATCAGATTTTAAAGGGACTTTATTTCCTTCAAATTTCTTAAGTTCCTGAAGGAAATTTTAGGATATGTTAAGGGATTTTATTTGATTTTAAGGGATATCTAAAGATTTTAAAAGATTTCTTAAAATTTTTAGGGGTTTAATCAAATTTTAAAGGGACTTAAATCCCTTTAAATTTCTTAAGTACCTAAAGGGAATTTCATTTATTTCCTTCAAATTTCTTAAGTTCTTGAAGGGAATTTCAAGAGATTTTCAGGGATTTCGATTGGTTTTAAGGAACTTCAACAAATTTTAATGGATTTCTAAAGATTTTATAAAATTTCAAGAAATTTAAAAGAATTTAATTAATAATCCCTTCAAATTTTTTGAAGTTTCTTAGATTTTCCTGATAATTACATGAAATCTCAGAAAATCCTTCAATATTTCTGGAAATCTCAATTTAAAAAATCCTTAAAATTACTTGAAATCTTTTGCAAGTCTTGCAAACCTTTAAAGTCTTTAAAATTCCTTTTTTTTTAAACATCTTTTCAAATCCCAGACAATGTTGGGTCAATTTCTGTTGGTAGATTAATAAAAACTTCAGGTCTTAAAAAAATTTTTTTAAATATTTTTATTTCAATAGATATAAAAATAAAAAAATCGTTAAGTCGTCTGAAACTTCAACCCAATTAAAATTAGGGCAAACCCAACATTCTTCACACTTGATTATTTATGAAAATATAAAAGGTGGTTATATTTATATATTGGAAAATTTTGATGAAAACATTGTTGAAAAAACATTGTTGACAAACATGAAAAAATACACATAGGTTTTCATGAAAATTATTATTAAACTACATATTTTATGAATATATTATTTTCATATTAATAACTATAGAAATTTAAAGAGATTTTTAAAAATTAAGAGAGTTTTTAGTAATTGCAGTTGATTTGAAGAGGTTTAAAAAATTTTAAAGAATACTAAAATATTTTTTCATTGAAAATTACTTGAAAATTCTGAAACTTTTTTTAAAAATCCTTAAAATCACTTGAAATCTTTAGAAATCCTTTGGTATGTTTCAATAACTCTGGAATTTCTTAAAAATTGTTTAATGTTTTCATATTATTTTAAAATCTTTTGACATATTTCAACTTCATTAAAAATCCCTTACAATATTTACAAATATTTTGAAATAATTGAAAGTCTAGAAAGTATTCTGATTTTTTTTTCGGTATTGCTTTAAAATTTTTTAAAATCACTTGAAATCTCTCGAAATCAATTTAAACTTTCTATAAAACCACTTAAAATTTCTTAAAATCTTTTAGGAAATCTTGATATCCTTGAAATCCTGTAAAATCTATTGAAATATCTTTTAATTCTCTAAAATCATTTCAAATGTGAACATTCTTGAAAGTTCTTTTACAATTCTTTACAAATTTTCAATATCATTTAAAATCCTTTGTAAAAATTAACAAAATGTGTAAATTAATTTAAAATCTTGTAACATTTTGTATCATTTTTTAAAATAACTTGAAATCTATTTATATCGTTTTAAATTCTCCTCAACTCCTTTAGGAAATCTTGATTATCTTTGAAATTTTGGAAAATATTTTCAAATCCTTTTAAATTCCCCAGAATCACTTGAAATTTCTTGAAACCCTCTTAAATTCCTTAAAATTTAAAAATTTTTTTAAATTCTTTAAAATTCTTTAATATTATTTAAAATTCCTTCAAATACTTGAACAAATTTTTAATACTCTAAAACCTTTTGTTTTCCGAAAATTAAATAGTTTAATAACCAAATAACGTGAATAATGATTCTGCAGAATAATTAATTAATTAATTATTAATTAATACCCCATTAATTTATTAATTAATTATTAATCCTGATGGGGTATTGACCAGTTTTTGCCAGGTGGTGTATTTACTAGGGTATTTTCTGGGTAAACTGACAAGACCCTAGTCAGTTTTCCTTAAGTATGGCAATATTCTGCTAAAGCATTTCTATTATTTCTTCCTTGTTGATTTAAACATGTCACAAATAAAGTTTCGCGTGTATTATGCTGATTAATCAATTTATCCGATTAAACATGTTAAAGTACAAGTAAGCGCCGTGTTTGATAGCGAAATGGTCTAAATTTCAGTACACGTAATCCTGTAATAAAACCATGAGTGACATGGGATGCAGAAAATATCTCACATTCGATATTGATGCGAAATTCTCTCACGATTTAATTTACACTGTATGTATTACTATATATGTTTGCTCTACACAGATCTGTATCTGATTTAATTTACGCCGAAGTGAAATTCTTGGTTTACTTTGTTTGAACCAAGGTTTTACAAATACAGTAGCTCGAATTTTCAATTATCTTCGGATTCGATACAGGGAAAATTAATCTACATGCTTCAGAATCAAAATTCAAAAGTATTAAATTTCACTTTGATCTAATTCTGGATCAAAAATTCACTGGGATTTATTGTATTATCGCGAAAAATAAAAAAATACTGCGAGAAAATTTAAATTTCGAAGTTTATTAATTTAGGGGACTTGAAGCGATTTCCATTAAGCCAAAAGGAAACCTTTCCATCTCTTTCCCCTTTCTCCTTTCCCGTTTTCATTCTGCCTGAGGTCGTTAAGTAATTGAACGTCTATTTAGAAACTACGGCAATATAGAGAATCTCTATAAACTTTGAACTCCTGAATCTTCAGGAACAAGAACTTGGTAACTTTGTCAATATAGATTATTAGATAATTTCTCAAAAAAAAAAAAAATGTTTTCCAGATAAGATATCCTAATTAACAAAGTCTAATGAGATGAAAATGATCCACTGATTTACTTTGATAGTCTTCCAGAAGAAAGTGGAAATGAAGATTCCTTTTCCTCGAAGAGACCAAAAGTTTCAAGAAATCCTTTAAAGAAGTATCAACAGGTTTCTCAAAGTAACCAAACTCTTCTCTTTCAGAACTCTAAGAAGATCGTTTTTCTCAAACTTTCCACAAAGTCGATCGGTTTGGAAATATAATTTTATCCGGGTCAAAATGTGAATCAAAAAGTGTTTAAGGCTGAAGATTCCTTAAAAAGAACACTAAATTCTACAAAACTTTAAAAGTTATGCTGACTCTATTTTTCCTCAAAATCCCGAAGGTTTATTTTTCTCCGTAATGTTTTCTCGGAGATGAATATTTTTTTATCTTCTTTACGGGGTAAAGTTGCAATTCACGTATTTTCCTATGTTTATACCGACACAATCACCGCTCCTCGCACTATCTTATTTTATGCTTCGCGACTGTTTTCCTATGTTTTATGGGGGTCGCGATATTTATCACAATTCCTCACGTAGCCCTGTTTATTTTTATATTCTATATTTCATTATTTTACAATTAGATAATTGCAACTCGCAACTTTACTGTATATAAGAAAGTTTAATTCCCTAAAACACAATAAAAACTAAATTACAACTTCTTTCTAATGATTTTGGTATCAAATGCTTCCATTAATTGTCATCGATACAATTAATAAATCACAATTATTTTATTTATTCCTCCGCTAAGAAATTTATATATATGCTTGAATGTATAGTACCTAATTCCATAAAAACACTTCATTTTTATCCGTCCACATAAAAATTCATGGATTTTCAGGATGGGAAAAATAAGAGCTACCGTTTAATAAATAGAGTTAAAACACAGACGGTTCCAGTGGAAAATGCAAATGGAGATTTGGCGTAATAAATCTAGAACGTATATAGAGTTTGAGGGTAGGAGGTGGGGTGTGGATGTAACCTGGGATATACCAAAACTTAGTGGTTGCATAGCTGCGTCAGCTGGTCGTGCCTCGGCGATAGCTATGCCGTAGACATCACTATAATGGAATGCGTCAGGTTGCCTTTATGTCTTTTCCTATATACGGCTAGTGGTTTCTGGCCACGTCGAATCCGCCTTCTGATCACTTCTTTCCTCACATCCCCCGTTACAATTTCGCATCGCAATGTAGTGTCAATTTGCTGCTGACACGACGTCGAAAATGTCGGATTGTCGGCTTTCTGAAACTAGAATACTCAGCTTCTTTCAAATTCAGAAATTCTCCTGAGACTGTCTTTTCCTCTTACTTTATAACTCCACAAGCGTCGACAGTGTACACTCAGAAAAAAGTTTGTTTAAATCCAACAAAATTTGTTTGAATCAAACAAATTATCACTTTGATATGGGGTCAATTATATGTTTGTTTGATCCAAATTAATTTTTTATTTGTTTTTATTTATTTCAATTGAAAAAAATTTTGTTTCATTTAAATAAATGTTTTGTTTAAATTAAATAAATTTCTTGTTTGACAGTTAAAAAAAAATAAATGAATAATTTTTTTCCAAAAACAAAAAGAGAAAAAATGAAACCGATCTATATTATAGTTTCATTTATCTAATACATACTCTATAACTAATGAAAAATTGGTTTCTTCGATATTGTGAAATTCGCGGCGACCAGGACTCGAACGCAAGACGCGCGGGAAGAGCGGAATTAAAACTGGACACTCTACTTTTTTTTTTTTTTTAGAATAAAGTTTATTTTATATTTACATATATTTACATTATTGTAGGATATAATAACTTATCTTAAAATTCAATTATCTTAAAATTTCAATTTCTTATAGATTTGTCTAGTATACTTTTTGATTTTTGGTACTTTTCTTAAAATTATAAGCTTAATTTAGGTACGAATCAGCGTCAATTTTATTTTCCTTCTTAAAAAATAGAAAAATGAAAGATTTAAAAAACTATTCTAGTCTAATTTCTTTGTTTGGAAAATTTTTAATTGTGTTGACTTTTTATCAACATTTAAAATATATATTTGACTCGACACTCTACCCACTACGCCACGGAGGCTGATCACAAATTGTTACGAATCGGGTGTATTTGAATGCAAACAAGTCTTTGACACTGTTATTTTTTCACATCTCTAACAGTTTATTAACATTATATTTTTTGTTTGAAATAAAATATATAAAAAATATATACTACACATATTATTTGTTTCAAATTAAACAAATTTTTTATTTAAATTAAACATATATTGACATTATACCTGATTATACCAAATAAATTATATATTTTAATCAAGAAAGTGAATATTCTTCATTTATTAACTTTAAATAAATGTTTTGTTAATTAAAGTAAAAAATTTATTTCGCTCAATTATCTGACTTTAAACAAATTTTTTGTTTAATTTAAACAAACTTTTTTCCGAGTGTTAATCCACTTTTTTCCTGAATATTGCAAGCACAGAAAGAAAAGTCTAATAAATGCCTTGCAATACAACTTAAAACTCGTAAAAAGCTATTCAGAAGTTAAACCACATGAAATCTTTACGTATTTTAAGAAATTATAAAGGATTTTATAGAAAGATTTTTAAAATCTTAAGAAATTAAAATTTTTTAAGGGATTTTAATATTCTTCTTGGAGTTTTAAAGGTTTTCACGAGATTTTTTATTATTTTTTTTTTACATTTTGTGCAATTTTAGTGAATTTTGAAAAGTTTTGAAAAATTTCAAAAGATTTTTACATATCTTAAGGAATTTTAAAGTTTTTCGTTACATTATGAAGGATTTAAAGAAATTTTAAGAGATTATAAATACTTTCGTGGAATTTTAAAGGATTTAATGAAATTTTAAGAGATTTTTAAGGAATTTTAGGGAATTTTGAAAAGTTTTCAAAAATTATAAAATATTTTTATTACATATGTATAGAAATTATTTTGAAATCCCTCAATAAAATTACCTAAGAAACTTTAAAATCCTTTAAAATTCATAAAATATTTTAAAATTTATAAAAATCTCATAGTTAAATCTTTGTCTTAAAATGAGAGAAAAATCTCTCAAAATGAGATAAGTGTTTTTCTATCTCTTGAAATCTTTTAAAATTCGTGTAAACCTCTAAAAGTTCCCAGAAACTTCGTGAAATTCTTTATATTCCATGATAACATTTAAAGTCCCTCCACTTCTTTTCAAATTTATAATATTAATATTATTAGAAATCTCATTAAATTCCATAGAATCCTTTAAATTCTCTAAAGTCATTTACAATTCTCTGAAACTTTTGAAATCTCTTAAAGTTTCTCGAAACTTCACAACAAAATTTAAAATCCCTTAAAATCTCTTAAAATTTGCAAAAACCTTTCACATTTCACAAAATATCTTATAAATCATAAAACTCTTGAATTCGCTTAAAATCGTTTAAAAAATCAAAATTTTCTACAATTCGTTAAAATGTCATATAATTCCCCGAAATTCCACGAAAAAATTTTAAATATCAATAAATTCCATGAAATGCTTAAAAATTTCTTTATATCTTTTAAATATCGTTAAAAAAAACTTTTAAAATCCCTCAGTAAAATTCCCTTACATTTAAAATCCTTTAAAGTGATTAAAATCTCTTAATTCTCCTAAAATTCTTGGAAATTCCATGATAACATTTAAAGTCTCTTAAAATTCTCAGAAAAAGTAAAATTTTAGTATATTTCGAAAATCCTCGAAATTACACGACAAGACTTAAAATCCTTTAAAATCTCAAAAACCTCTCTAAATTTTTTAAAATTCCCAGAAACTTCTTGAAATTCTAAAAATTCTATGATAAAAATTAAAATACCTCTTTATCCTTTAAAATGTATTAGAAATATTAGAAATATCAATAAATTCCATGAAATCCTTAAAAATTACACAAAATCTTTTAAAAATCTCTTGAGTTTTTTTTAAATTCCTCGAAGTTTCATAAAAACATTTAAAATCCCACAAAATTCCTTAGAGTTCTTAGAAAACTTTTGAATGACTTAAAATTATAAGGAGTAAAAAAAATAATCGCGTGTTGCCTTTCTAATAGAATAAAAATAAAATAAAGCAGAAGAACGTCGATTTTTCAATAAAATAAAAAAATTCTTGGTTCTTAATGAAATTTCCGGGTTTTTCCCGGTTTCTCAGTCCGCTAAACACTCTGAAAATTTATAATTTTCTAGAAACTTGCCTAAATACTTTACAAAATATTGTCCGCTTGGGCAGATGGAAGTGTTTAAGACTTCTCGTTCTATCACCGATGTTAGTAAAGTAATGCTTAGCTTGGATATAGTCGAATGGAGAGTCGCCACGAAAATATTTAAAATCCCTTAAATCCATGAATTTGTTAGTGGAAATTTCAGGACTTGCCAACGGATTCTTGAGAATCGAACCTAATCCTACTTGTCTCATAAGTAGGATTAGAACAATTTTTTTTCACACTTCTGAAGGTGTCAAAAACAGCAGGCAATTTCAAATTCTGGACTGTTTGACACCCTACTTTCCATATGAAAAAATTATGCATAAAAATAATATTAAACATAATTTATATATAAAATATGTAGGGAAAATATATATTGTATGTATAATTTTTTCAATTGGATTCTTCCAGATTTAAAACTGGCAGCTGAGACTTCAAGAGCTCATAACTGGCGTGGTTAAAAAATTGCTTTCTTTTTTTTCACTGAGATTCTTAGTTTTTATTTATAACTATATGATAAAATATTTAAATATTTAGGTTTTTGCTTTGAACATTACAATATATATATATATATATATTTTTTTTTTTTCCTACATATTTTATATATAAATTATGTTTAATATTTTTTTTATGCATAATTTTTCATATGGAAAGTAGGATGTCAATCAGTCCAGAATTTAAAATTGCCTGCTGTTTTTGACACCTTGAGAAGTGTGAAAAAAAATTGTTCTAATTGTAGGTAGTGATAGAAATTAATAGAAATCTCATTAAATTCTTGAAAGAATTTTTATTTTTTAAATTAATCTTTAAAGAACCATAAACATTTTTCGAAATTTGACGAAAACATTAGAAATTCGCTTAAAATTCGTTGAAATCTCTTAAAGTTCTTAAAAACCTCTTCATCTTCCTGAAAAATTAAAAAAATTTCAGATTCCTTAAAATTCCCTAGCTTTAAAAAATCTCTTAAAATATTATGAATTTCGTTAAAATTCGTAAAAATCACTTGAAAATTATCAAAATCCATTAAAATTCCTCTCTAAATATGAAGTTTTTTAAGTAAAAACTGGGTAGTCTTTTTTCAAGACCAAAACAAACTATAACAAAAACTAGACATTTTTCTGTGAAGGCATAGAAGAGTCAAAGCAAAGCTTATTTTAAGGAATAGGAGTCGTCAAAATCTTTAAAACGTTTAATTCAAGGAACAGTGTTTTCCTTGAATTAAATATAATTGATAAATATAAATCAGGGTGGCCACAGGATTCAATTATTCAATCTCCCTGACATTTCCCTGACTTTTCCCTGACTTTCAGACAAATTTCCGTGACAAAAAAGTATTAAAAATGCGTACAAATTTTCAATAATAATACTATTGAAATTTCTCCAAGATCACTTAAAATTTGTAAAAATCTCTCAAATAACAACCTTGGAAATCTCTTAAAATTCATTGAAATTCATAAAAACATCTTAAAATTTCACGAAATCACTTCAAATTAAAATACATCAAAAAATTTGTAAATAAAAATTCTTGGAAACAAAAACCTCACAAAATCTTTTAAAAATCAAAAATAATTTTTGCAATTTTTTTTTAATTCCACAAGGAATATTTAAGTTTCTTAGTAACATTTTAAAAATTACAAAATTTCTTTAAATTTTTACGAATTCCAGGAAATATTTAAATCTCTAAAAATACGTAAAGATCTCTTAAAATTCTTGAAAACCTCTTGACATTCCATAAAATTTTACAAAATCTTTCATAAATCATAAAAATCTGGTGAGGTTCTTTAAAATTTCAATCAAATCCCTTAAAATCACTTTAAAAAAATCAAAATTTCTTAAAATTCTTAAAAGCCTTTTAAAATCCTTTAAAATTCCATGAGAATATTTATAATCCCTTTAAATTTCTGAAAACTCTTTCAAGTTTCTTAAAATCCTTTATAACTCCATGAAAAACTTTTAAATCCTTTGAAATACGTAAAAATCTCTTAAAAGTTTGTAAAATTCCACAAAATCTTTTAAATATTATACAAACCTTTTGTAATCCCTTTAAATTCCTAGAAACCTCCTGAAACCTTTTAAAATTATTGAAAATCTCTTGAAATCATTAGAAACCCAAAGAATTTGAAAGAATGCCTGGAAATTCTTTATAACCCTTTGAAATCCTTGGAAAGTTTCCAAAATCTGTTAAGTAAAATATAAAATATATATATGCAATACGACAAAAATAACACTGCATAAATATCAATTTCTATTTTCCCTGACTTCCCTGACATGTGGCCACCCTGTAAATGAATTTGATATAAAAATATTATTTTAGATAAAATTAGTGACTTTAAAGTCCAGAAGATATGCAGGAGCGACAAAATATTAATCCACAGACTGCGTGTCGGTACTTGCAATAATAATTGACAGGGATCGAGAAGCCCCTGGGAATGTTTTATGACAGTGACTAGTAGGCACAGCAGGTGATTTAATCGGAAAGTTGGCACCTCCGGCTGGTTAAGCTAGACTCCGTTGACCTGAGTGTAGCTCGAGATGTCGATGCTCGTTAGGTATGAATAATGCAAAACTGAGGCTCGTATGCCTTTGATCTTTCCTAGTCGTCGAATTTATGTGGGTGAGTTAACTCACCAACCATGCACTCACAAAGGCTGAAAGGTATGCGTGCCTTTTCAGCTAGACTGGCGTTAGCAGTTTCACCTTATTTCGCATCGACTCGGTAAAACTCAATTTAAGTTTCAGTCGAGTCTTCGTTGTACCTGGCATTACGATTTAGCGTTGAAATCATTTTTTTTCTCCCAAGATGTTAGTATTTTATACAATCCACAGGAAAGATATATAGAGACTTTATAAAATGATGTCCTTCGATTTTGACGTTTCTACCGTTATGTTTTATATTTACATACTTTTTTATTTAAAGAAACAAGCTAGCATTGAAAATGTATTGATCTTTTATTATTCCTTGTTTTTTAACGCGAAATTAAAAATCCATTGAGATATTACGCCCATCATTTTTCTATTTATAACTGAATAAGTATCCCTTTGAGGGCAATTCTCTACTTTATGTCTTTCATCAAGCCGATAAAGTGAACATCATAAAAATTCATTCTTGACGCAACAAGGAAATGATTTTTGGATAATAACTCGTATATATGCACATACATATAATTTGATCACTTTTTTGAATATAAAAGCAGAGCTGTACTTGTGAGAGGTGTGAAATGTGGCGCCTCCAAAATATAACGGATATATAAAGGAGATATGATTTACTGCTACATATACTTTATATATGTACTCCATAAAATGAATTTCATGACTATTTTACCAGGAGATAATCCCAGTGAGCAATAACCATAAATGATTAATTTATTGTTCGTCGAAATCGCTTTTGTTCGTCAATGTTTTCGCAATCAAGCCAATCTAAATTTTTATTTACATATACCTATATATATATATATATATACACATCGATCCATTCACCGCAGTAATTACTTTCCCATATTATAGACGAAAATGTTCGCTCGACCATGTCTTGATTTTTATTGCCTGTGTTTCAATTTCAGTCGTGATTCAATTTTAACATTGTAACATCCCGTGAAATAACGATGTTTTTTGTATTTTTTTTTTAAGTACTGTGTTACTAATACTGTATTTTATTAAATTTTTATTCAACTGAAAAAATCTGTTCACGTCATTTGGTCTTAATTTTTTATTGAGTTAAAAATATGAAAATTGAACTAAACAATTAAAGTACCATTTTATCCTTTAAAATATAATGAAAATATTAGAAATATCAATAATTTCCATGAAATCCGTAAAAATAACACAAATTTTTTTTTTAATCAGAACAATCTGATATACGCCCAGGCGCAAAGATCCCCAACGACATTGCTACCTCGGAATTAAATGTAAATAAATAAAAAAGCTAGAATTAAAATAGAATTAATTTAGGGAAAAGTAGAAATAATCTTCGCCTCAAAATACTCAGACTTAGGTCTGACTACCGCGCGGCGAAGACAATTTCTACTCACTCGGGTAAAACATCGCGAATGGGGACTCAGAAGCGCGGGTATCGAGGAAACGTCCTCTGCGCATCTCCCACCGAAAGAGTTCTTCCCTCACCATCCAAACCCTTTAGGCCCCAAGGATATAAAAAGGCCCGCACGACGAAAAATCGTCAGAATAGTTGGAGGCGGATTCCGCCTCTTGACCAGCTGAACTCTCCGGCATACCGGTAGTTTTCAGCACAACGCCTCACTGGCATACCAGTAGGTGCATCACCCGGACGGCATACCGCTCGGCATCGTTCCCCCTCACGCCTCACTGGCATACCAGTAGGTGCAACACCCGGACGGCATACCGCTCGGCATCATTCCCCCCCTTACGCC